>OX438851.1:9071886-9369026 GCA_949315975.1 Eudonia truncicolella
GCTAACCTTATAGAATTTGGTAAAGGGAAGAAGTCTATTTTTGAATAAATAAATAAATGTTATCCCGTCTGTCTGTCCCTCTCTCCCCCCAGGTGCAAAATAGTAAAAACAAATTTGACATATAAAAATACAATTCAAAGTAAAATCAAAATAGGTTTAAAATTAAATCTAATTTACAAAACACGCACAGTTAATAAAATTATAATCAATACAAAAAAAAATATCTTAAAATATAAATTTTTTTGAATATGGTTTATTCACCCCGTACGTCTGTCTGTCCCTCTCTCCCCCCAGGTGCGCGACAAGGAGGGCGAGTTCGAGGACTGGTTCGAGTCGGACGGCCAGCGCGAGTTCCGCCAGATCTGGCAGGGCGTCATGGCGCTGCAGGATACCCTCAGGGACCTCAACAAGAAGGTCGACGAGGTATGTACCACCATCACCATCACCATCCCCACTACCATCATCCTTTCTACTATCGATTCACGGATTTAATAGAAGGAACCAGAATAAATTGTGTGCTCCAAAGCTCAGACTCAGCAAGAGTAGTAAATCCTTTAAAGGTAACTATTCGTTTCTACAGGATGTTTGGTAATATGTATATATTCCCGAAACGTACCCACGTTAAAATGTCTATATAATACTATGCCAACGTCAGAAAAAAAAAATTGTAAAAAAATATTTTTTAATTTTGAATTTACTTTTTTAAAAATGTTTTTGATTTGTTTATATTTATTTATTTATTTATATCACTTTTTTTTTATATCACCGACATCACTACTATCATCCCATATGTATGTAATGTCTTTAATATTCTATTCTATTTTGTGAAGTGCTACTTTTCTTTGTGTTGTCTCTCTCTTCGGGCTAATTTCACTGTGAAATAAGCTGTCTGTTTGACCACGAAATTGGTCTATCACTTTTAACTAAAACTTCCATTACAACGAAACTTCGCTAACTCCGATTACACTTGAAATTAACGTAATTGGTTGACTGTAAGCCAATCAAAGCATAACAGAGAGGTGCATCTTATTATACCTTTCTTAACTGAGCAATACATTTTGAATTCCAACTAAAATAATCCAAACGTCATTTGAGTGGAGCTTTTATGACAGAAACCGTCTTGCTCTAATCTATATACAAGGTGTTTGGTAGAGGGTTGTCAAAACGAAACAGGCGGGTTGAAGAGGCCATTGGCTACCTAGTTCAAGTCCAATAACTTGGATTTTGCTTCAAACTAACAATTTTACTAGAACAACACAGCATTTTTGTCATTTCAAATAATAACATTTTGGTAGCTGCACCTAATAGATATTTTTTAAATTTGAGTTTAAAGAATAAATTTCGATTATTTAAAGAAAAAAAGACAAAAATGTTATGCTAAAATAACCGTGAAGCAAAATCCAAGTTATTGGAACTGAACTAGGTAGCCAGTGGCCCCCTCAACCCGCCTGTTTCGTTCAGACAACCCTGTACCAAACACCCTGTGTACTAATTTTATGAAGCTAAAGAGTTTGTTTTTTTGTTCGAACGCGCTAATCTCTATAACTGCCAGTCGGATTTGAAAAAATATTTTTGCATTTGATAGCCCAATTTTAATAGAAGGCTATTTAACGTCACGCTATGACCCTTAAAAGTCTGAAAAATGCTAAGCGAATACGAAGTGCTAGCGTATTCGGCGGGTCGGGGGACAGATAGTCTATCTACACTATTGATAAAGTGGTAACGTTTGTGACTTTGTATGTATGTTTGTTTGCTGAGGGTAATCTCTGGAACTGCTGGTCCAATCCCAAAAATTCTTTCACTGATAGAGTGCTACATTTTGTTGCGGGTAGGTAACACAGGTTTTGTTTTTTCTTTCTTTTCTTTCTTTTAGTTGATGGCTTCGTGCGATTAGCACATTTAGCCAGTGTCAAAGTAATTTTTCTTACAAGTAATACATAAATATACAATATTTCCTTCCAGTCAGTATGATGATGATGAATGATAATAAAAATGAAATGAGAAATGATATACCCCCCAACCCCTCGAGTATCTCAGTAAAGATGTGGGGCTTTACTAAGCCCTCACGCAGACTTCTTGAGAGAATTTGAAATGTGACGTTGCGCTGTTTTGTTTCATTTGCCAACACTCATGCACACTCACGAACACTTAACGGTTAATAATCCACCATTATTTCACATTAATATTCGACATAACACAAATTATAGAAAATAAAACAAAACCGCAGACATGACTCTTCACTTTCCCGCCAAGAAGTCAAGGTTTTGTTTTACTTTGATAGAAAAGGTTATTTTTTTTAAAATATCATAGCCACAAAGGCGAAGTTGCGTATAAAATGTTAGTGATTAATAAATAATGATGCTTTGTGGCAGGTGATCGGCAAGCAGAGTAACTCGCTGTCCCTGCTGTCGGCCGTGTACCAGCACTCGCAGGGGCAGCCGCAGCTACCGGCGCAGCCCGGACAGCCCGCTCAGGTACGTTACTATATATATATATATTTTCTTATATATTTTTTTCCTTTAGTTGATGTAAATAAACAATATTTCCTATGATGATATATAGGAATATTATATGATATATTATATGATGATGATGAATGCTAATAGAAATGAGAAGTGAGAAATGATATACCCCCCAACCCCTCGAGTATCTCAGTAAAGTTGTGGGCTTTACTAAGTCCTCATGCGGACTTTAAAAGAGAATTTGAAAAGAGTCGTTGCACTGTTTTGTTTCATTTGCTAGCACTCATGCGCACTCACGAACACTTAACGGTTAATAATCCGCCATTATTTCCAACCCATCGCCACTCAGCCCAACTGCGAGTGTCGTGGGAGTATTACGCTGAGACAGGGTCTTTGTTGGCCTCACACACCATACCCTATTTGTTTTTTATTTCACTTGTTCATGTTTTTTTTCTCTATTTTATTTGTCTTTGTTTGTATACTTGTTTTTTCTTTTTTTGATTGTTTTTATTATGAATTATTGTGTAAGTGTCAATAAAAATATTTCTATTCTATTCCATTATTTCATATTAATATTCGACTATAACACATAGAAAATAAAACAAAGCTGCAGACATGACTTCACTTTTCCGCCAAGAAGTCCTTTTTTATATTTATTTCGTTACTTATTAACTTCTTCTAGTGATGCTCGATGTATATCGATATTAGCGTCTCGATATATCGAATAATCAAATATTGATGTATAAACAATCGATATATAAGCAAATACCGATATGATTTGTTTGATACAGAAAATATTGTATCGAAATTTAATATATCAATCAGAATTAGATTTATTTATTTGTGAGATGTATGTTAGTATTACAATCATGAAAGTAATAAATTTATTCACTGCATTCCACTACACTTCCACCTTAAATAAGGTGGAAATATGGTAAATACAAATTGAAGTTTCAACAAAATGCCAATCTTAAATAAATCAATTATACAGGTTGACTTTTATATCACCGTCCAAACCTTCTGAGATGACTCCCGTGATGCAAACGAACAACTCTTACTATTAGACCAACTCCCTAACTCGACAATAATATTCAACTGTTCCATACAAAACATCAGTATTCATTCGACCAAAATGTAGTAAATGAAGGTTTGGACGGTGATGAAAAAGTCAATCTGTATATGGTTCACGTCGCGAGTAAAAGATGGCCAATTAGCGATCAACTTAACAAAATAAAGTTGATTTAGATACAAGTAGGTACTGTACTTACTTTTAATAAATACTTTTTCTTTCTTATATAATTTGGTATTGAAAAAATAATACAATTTAACTGCGATATATCGCAAAATGAGAGAGACGGAGAGTCTAGAGTACCAGGCTATCATAACCCACAAGGAGGTATACCGGGCGCGAGCTGTACTGGGGGTGAGGCCGAGAGGTGGTTGAATTTTTTTTTGAGTGTTTGCTGACTGCCTCAGACGGCATTTTCAGCTTCACTGGGCTTTTTTGGGAGCGAGAAACTTAAAGGGTTCCTCAAGTGTGAAACGAATCCCCTTCGCACTAGTGCGTGTCCCCGTGCCCTACTAGATTCTCCGAGGGGTTCGGATCGGATCGGGGAATTTCCCATCCATAGGGAAGGCTCGTGCCCCAGCAGGAATTTTGAAATTTTCTGTGGGCCCACAAGTTTGCCTGCAAGTAATGAATAACTGTGTTATCCAGCTGCCGTCGCTGCCCATCGGGCGCCACGACTGGGACGCGCTGGTGACCAACAACCAGCTCATGATCAACACCATCGCCGAGCTCAAGTCAGTGCACCCTCACTACACAATACGACCATGTTTCATACACACAGCTCACATACGTTTTAACAGTTTAAGAAAAGTTATGTTTAATTATTATAATTACTATTATTTTTAGGAATTTTTGAATACCATGTTTTATTCAAATAAAGATATATTCTTATTATAATTATTAATCATAAATGAGTAAATGTTTTGTCACCGGATAGAAATTTAGTTATTTATTTGTTTTATTGGGTCTGCCAATGTTTTTTTACATATAAAAACAAAAAAAAATCTTTTAAATTGACTTTATAAAATGGATTATAAATGGTATTCGTCAATATATCAAGTTCAATTTTAATATTGTATTTTAAAAAAATGTTTACAATTATTGGACTAAAAATTTAATAGCCGTAATAGTTGTAAATTTTCTGATTAATGTTAAAAATGACACTCAATAAAAAATCGACCTTATTCTCTCCACGAGAGAGTAAATTTAAAAATGACACTCAATTAAAAATGAAAATGGTCCTTATTCCCTTGTACAGAGGGTTCATAATCGAGGTGTCCCGCAAGTCGGACGCGCTGATCGCGGCAGGCGGCGGCGGCGGCGGCGCAGGGGTCGCGGCCGTCAGTCCGCAGTTCGTTGCCGAGATGAGGGACTCCATACATCAGGTGAAGCAGGCCGTCGCCGGCGTGGCGCAGAGGTGAGTTGCTATTCATTTTTATTTTCACTTACATTACTTTTGTTTTAAGTAAAACAAATATATCATAAACCTGTATTATTTTTTATATAGGTACTACACTTGAACACACAAAAAAACTCATTCAAATCGGTCCAGCCGTTTAGAAGGAGTTCAGTGACATACACACGCAGATTAAAGGTTAACTCACTAATTAAAATATTTTTTTTTATTTACTTTTCCGTTAAAACTACTTATTCTATTCTATTACTTACTTCATGAAAATATATAACGGGCCAAGCACTACTAGAAATAGAAATAGAAATAATCACACATACAAATACTACTAAATATTATTATTAACATAGAGAAAACCAGCTTCTAGCTAAGAAAAAAAAAACACAAAAACACTGTTACTGTTTTACAATTTTATCCCGAATTCAAACATAAAATACTATCTAATATATAAAATTCTCGTGTCACGGTGTACGTTATGGAACTCCTCTGAAACGGCGCGACCGATTTTCGTGAATCTTAGCGTGCATATCGGCTAGGGTGGAGAATCGGACAACGTCTATTTTTCATCCCCCTAAATGTTAAGGGTGGTCCAACCCTAAATTATTTTTAGACTTTTGAATTTTTTCCAATACAAAATTTTGTTTGTATTGGAAAAAATTCAAAAGATTTGTTTGTAGTGTTGTCATGGAAACTGTCAAAGCGGTACGAAGTCCGCCGGGTCAGCTAGTATTTATATAATATTAAGAATAACCGATTGTACGTTTGTTTTGGCAGCACCTTTTTGCTTCCACCCATGTTGGGTCACAGTACTCTATCGCCATAGCAATAATCGAGGAGCTCGACGGCGCGAGGAGCTCAATGGCGCAGTGGTTAACGCGCCCGGGTTGCGATTGTTAAGGCTAAGCAATTTTCGCAAAGGCATCGGGTAGGCGACTAAACATTCAACATTCATCTCGAGCTCCCCCGTATCGTAAAGCCGTTGGTCCCGGCTGCATTAGCAGTCGTTAACAACCACTAAAGCACTGGGCCCGCGTGGTGGTTTACGGCCCGTTCTCCCTGTCCATCCATAGGGAAGGCT
Organism: Eudonia truncicolella; assembly: GCA_949315975.1. Lineage (NCBI taxonomy): Eukaryota > Metazoa > Arthropoda > Insecta > Lepidoptera > Crambidae > Eudonia > Eudonia truncicolella. Next base: position 9,077,907 of record OX438851.1, read on the forward strand.
CGTGCCCAGCAGTGGGGACATAAAATGAGCTGGTTATAGCAATAAGGTTGCCTCCTCCAGGTTGACGGCTGCCCCGTCCCCGCAGCAGCAGGCGGCCTGCCCCAACGTGTCGTGCGTGAGCTTCACGTCGCTGCTGGTGGTGACCGCCGCCCATCTCACTCTCATGTTCCTCTACGCCATGTACAAGTCAGTAAACGCCACTCTTACTATTTTTTTTTTATATATATATATATATATACTTAGCACGGCAAATGACTCCACACCACCTGATGTTAAGTGGAAATGGAGTCCAGACGCGAAGACAACTGGTGCAGCGTGAAAACAACGCAGCATCAGTCAACCTCACTCTGCCGGCCCACAAGGTGCTTCTTCACGCCTCGTTTGAAGGACCCCATGTCATAGGAAAGAGGGAAAACGAGTGCTGGCAGACTATTCCATCTTTTGGAGGTGCGACAAAGAAACGAGTCACCAAATTTCTTTGTGCGCGATGGGATATGTGTGACAGTGAAGTGAATTATTCAGGGTGTTTGGTAATGTCTGTCTGTATCATCCCGAACGGCAGATAGGGTTACGTGCATACCCTGTGCAACCCTGGAAAGTCATGAACATCACTGAAATGCACCACATGCCGAGATATTCAAGTTCCTTGTTACTAAGTAAAACTGTAAAGTGACAACCCTAGGTCAAGCTGATACGTTGTTCTCGGTCATCAACCTCATGGTCAAACATAAACAGAAGTCAAAAAATTGCAGGAATGTACAAAAAAAAAACAAAAAAAAACATCAATATTCATTCGACCAAAATGTATGGAAAGAAAAAAGTAAATAGTGTTGAATAATTTCGGCGGGCTGGTTAGAACCACGATAGCTCAATTGGAAGAGCACCTGACCCGGTATGTCAGAAGGGTGCAGGTTCAAATCCTGCTCGTGGAATTTTTTTCAACATTTGTGTTTTTGTAAATTGTTTCGCATCAAAATTTGCATTAAAAATTATATAAACAAAACAAAAACATTTTATAAATAGCTTGCCTACTTCTTAACTGATCTTTAGTATTTGTAAAAATATTATGATCGGGTGTTAATGACGGTAGTTGTTGACATTGAATGGGTGCTTTTGGCTTTCAAAGTAAAAAAAGTAAATAGTGTTGAGTAATTTCGGCGGGCTGGTTAGAACCATGATAGCTCAATTGGAAGAGCACCTGACCCGGTATGTCAGAAGGGTGCAGATTCAAATCCTGCTCGTGGAAATTTTTTCACCATTTCGTTTTTGTGATTTGTTTCGCAACAAAATTTGCGTTAAAATTATATAAACAAAAACAAAAACATTTTATGTATGGAAAGGCTAAATTTTATTGTCGAGTTAGGGAGTTGGTCCAATAGTAAGAGTTGTTCGTTTGTATCACGGGAGTCATATCAGAAGGTTTGCACGGTGATTAAAAAGTCAACCTGTATATAATTTTACGCAAATTTTGTTGCGAACAAATTACAGTATGGAAAAGTGTTGAAAAAATTATATGCGCGTTATTCGTCAGATGCACTACCAACTTTGCGTTCGTCGCTCTGTCCAACTCTAGCAAAAAATATTTGTTTGCTCATTATTGAATACCAAGAGTGTTTGTCACATCAGTGTTTTAATAATAAATAGTCCTTAAAATGCAAAGAACTAGAAATTGTTTTTCACGCAAACAAATATTGTAGATGCACTTCAACATATCCAAAACTGTCAGATTTCTTTTATAAATGTTCAACCATACGCCTTTTACATAAAGTTCAAAGTCTATTGAGGAAATTTGACGGTTTCTGGTAGTCTGACGTGCAGGCGTGTGTACATACGATAGACTTCTGGCTAGATCTCTTTTAAATTTAACTTTAACTCAAATCTTCCTTAGAGCCATTGGACAATAACAAAGTTATGTTTACAGAGAAAGGAAAGAAGCGCAAGCGAAGAAGTTCTTCTGAAGCGCGCCGCGCCGCCGCCGCCCGGACTCGATCCCGCACTCGCCTCCAGACACAGCCAAGACACACACAACTTCCCAGAAACACTTTTACATCGTATTACGATTGCTATAAGGTCGAAATCTCTTAATCAATTTGCAATATTTAACATCGGTTATTTATATACTGATTTTTTGTTGATTTTTGGTAATCGGTGCAACCGGGAACTTTGTACATGACCATGGGACTTTTTCGGGCCCTTCAACTGTCTTCTAGCTAAAATCACGTCGATCCGTTGTCTCTTATACATATTTATAGTTGGGAAGTCCCTGAAAATAAGTTATATCAAATTAAAGTAGATCTCTTTTGGAATTTGTCCTTGTCACAACACCATACTATTTAGAATGCAGTAACGACATTTTGAAGGTTCTTTGGGTCAGAATATTTTTTCATAATCGCACTATATCTTATTTAGTGGGGCCTGCTGAGGTTTCTCCTCGCACTATACTACACACGTATACCAGTACAGTGGCGTATGGTTGCTTTACGATGATGATAAACACGAGTATCAAATTAAAGTTCGCGACTGTACATCAGCCTGCCGCGTAACATCTACTCTCTGACCTGACTGTAAATAATTAACTTTCAATACTCTCCAAGTATAAAAAGCAGATTTTTTATAATATTTCAAAAAAATCAAAATTTGAAATCATTTATTAAGTTTAGGCTACAAATACATCTTATAAATGTCACTATGCCATATCGGTGCGTAAGTCTACTCCTATTTATTACACGGCACTCAAAAAAAACGTATCACAAATATAAAGACTTGCAATTATTAAAAATGAAAATTTAGACATGTCAAATAATTAATAAGAAAGGTCGTCACTAAGCTAATTTTGGTTTAAGTCATCTGCCGATTAGGGCTTTAATAAGTTTAAAAATAAAAAGAATCTTTATGACACGTTAGAATTTTGAAAAAAAATACCACATATAATAACAACATTTTACAGTGTTTGTGGTTATTTTTTGAACTGGCAACAAACATAAAAGTTATGACAAGTTACATTTACACATTAAGCTCACGAAAGGAGTTGTACCAATAATAATATCCAAAATTAAATGTTAAGTATTATTTTTAAAGTATTTTGAATAAAAGGAATTGCCAGCGAGCAGCGTGGGAGTGAACGGAGCGCTATCTAGTAGTGTTTAAATTTTTTACCAACTGAATTTAAGGAAATAATATAAAATACTGTACATAAAACATATTATATTTATTTTAATTCTTTGTTTGTTTTTTTTTATAATTATGTGCGTGTTTCTCGTGATGGAAGCCGAATTTATTTTATTATTATTTTTTGTTGATCTTCAGAGTGTGATTCGATGTAAAAAAAATGGTTGTAAGTAGGGCTAAATATTTTTTCAAACTTGTGTTTTCTTAGTTAAAAACTTCATTCATTTTCTATCGCATTTATTTTTCTTATGTCATTATCTCTGTCAAAAACATCTTAGTACGAAATTAAGTATGAAGTTAAAAGTACTTTGTCTTCCGTGGTTAACTTTTAAAAGTATCACTTTATTGTTAACCAATTTTTTCGAAATTATTATAAACTGCTACTTTTGAAAGTACTGAAATCTACCATCCTATTTGATTGTAAACATTTTTACGCTGGCAATATTAATGTCGCGTTGCGGCAATACTCAGTTGTCCCCGAAATTAATTTCCGTTTCCCATATCGAATTTGTAAAATAAGAATAATATTAAAAAGATACATTGTTTATTGTTCAACAATAAAAATGTGCCAATTAAGTTTTAGTTTTATTTTTAACGTATATTTATACTGTATACTACATACCTTACAAATAAACAGAGAATAAGCTTCGAATAGTTACTTCGTGTTTTGTCTCTTACTCTAATATAAAATGAGGTGTACATATCAGGAACAAAACACGGAATAACTATTCGCAGCTTATTCCCTGTTTGTTTATTTGTAAGGGCCTAAAAGTCTACGGAATTGATCCGAAATAATGTACTTATTTATTATTACTATTGTAACACATTTGCAGGAGACGAAAGTCACGTCTAACTCACGTGTCGCACGTTACTCTTCTGAAGGCTGGGGACTCGGCCCTTGAAGTTGTGAACGATTATGTTTACGTAGGACAAACGGTCCACTTAGGTAGTTCCAACTTTAACAAAGAACTCAATCGTCGAATCCGATTTGGCTGGGCAGAGATTGGTAAGCTACGACATATCTCGTGCGATATATATTATACCGCAGCAGTGTCTCTAACAAGACGAAAGTGTTTGAGCAGTGATGTCAGTGATGAGATGACACGGAACTGAGACGTAGTGGCTCACTGTGGGCCTTATATCACACAATCACGCACACATAATTACATACCCCTCGGAGAATCAAGCAGGGCACGGGGACACGCACTAGTGCGTGATGCCGTGCCTCTAGAAAACCTGAGTTTCGGTGAGTGATCCGGTCAATTAATTCGACTTCTTGTTTTTGTATTGTTAAAATTATAGGTATATAGCTTAGATTTTATTATTAATAATAAAATCATTTATTGCAGACCATTGGATCTGTGTTAGTAACAACTGAAACTTAAAAATTATGTTAATAACAACAATACAATAGGGATTTCTTGGCGGGAAAGTGAAGAGTCATGTCTGCGGTTTTGTTTAGCGAAGTCGTCTGCAAACATGCCTGATGCGCTGTGCAGCACCGCGGGAGCCTCAACAGAGCCCTAAAAGTGTGGCTCACAAACTAGCCCACAATAAGCGCCCGTGTCAAAGCTTTGACAATACCTGGTACGCTTTAAACAGCATTAGACGTCAAAACGGTACAACGAGCGAATCTATGCGCCAGCATGTTACCGCGAACCTTTTAAAGCTCTAAGCCGCGAACCGACATCAGTGCCTACGCTCACGTTTGATATCTAAATCGTCCTATAAATCCTCTGTAACAATGTGGCCCAAGTAGGTACTTAAACTGTGCAACACGTGTCAACTGTACAACGTTTAAGAGAATAGGCGGGACCACTTTAGGCAGCTTAGACAAACTTTTGAAAACCATTCAGACTTTTTCTCATGATTGAATTCTGTTTTCATAAGAGAATAAAGTTTCTTTTAAACCTATCACACGACTTGAGGAACCCTTCTTGCCGCCCCCAAAAAAGTCCGGTGACGATGAAAATATCTGAGGCTATCAACTTCAGAACAATAATAGCTTTAGTTATTATTCTGAGCTATCAGCAAACTCAGAAAGTCAGAAGTTTTCTTGATCCAATGGCATCACGAAAGCCTGTACACACTCGATTCTCCGAAAGGTTCAAATCAGATAGGGCTAGACTTATCTCACTTGTTGTAGTGAAAATAAAATTAATTAATATCTTAATTTTTTGCATTTTAGACACAGGTAATTCAAAACACTTCTGAAGGTGTTTAATCTATTTCATTTGCTTATTTGACGTTTCTATATAAAAAAGTTCAATATTAACGTAGGTACTCAACCTGTTGTTCAATTTTATACTTTTTTGTCTACCAAATAGACTTACATTACCAGTTCAAACTTTCAAGAAAGTTTGACAGCTACCGTCAACATGCCGGCAAAATCAAAATTTTCCTTACCTAGCATTTTCAAAGTTATTTTGAGTGAGTTACTTTCTTGTTTTTTTGCGAAATTTTACGTATTTTAAATGGAAATACGTTGTAAATTTCCGTCGCATCGTTAGATTATGTAACATGGCTACTAAACACAAATCGAATACCGCCGAATTGATTGCCATCTATCGTTTGGAGTTTTACAAGAAGCAGAAAAATTGGAAGTTTTGTCATGATGTGTGTAAAAAGGCGGGCCCGAAGCCCGAGCCAGAGCCAGAGCCAGAGCCAGAGCCAGCGGCAGCAAAGGATTCTAAGTAAGTAACTAAAATGTATATGTGGCCACATTCGTAGAATATATACCTAGTAACAGATTAACGAACACAGCTGCTGCGCAACAAAGTTTCAATCAATCCGTCTCCTATATTTATTACATTAATTAATGTTCCTTTTGTTTGTCCCCTATGCGTCCTATACCATTCATCTAATTGCCATGAAACTTTGTTGATAAAGTAATTGTTAGTTTGTTTGTTGTTAATGGTTTCTGAGTTGGTGATACCATCACAGGTTCGGGTGTCCACGAGCACGGAGTCTCGCAAGGGCCGCTAGTAATAGATAAACTAAATACTTCTTGAGCTGAAACTCTCGATAAACACACCTTTTTTGTAATTATAAGTATTATAACAAATAAAACCAAGTACTTAAATAGTTCTGTATACGTGTTTGTCTGAAATCATATTAGGAAGTCATTGCTTATTACCTAGAACTGTTACTATATTGATCTTTGTAGGACTAGTATATCTTGATTTTTGAGTGGGGCACAGCATGGATTTCAATTACCCATTATACTAGACTCATATCAACTTATGTGAAAAAAGTTAACACTTAAACTTATTTAATTACATTCTGCATACTAGCAAGTAGATATGAAACCTACATAACTTTTTGTGTTATAACTTTCACTTATTAAATATCTATATGAATGTAGAAATAAGATTAATTTCTTAGAAAACACCTTACTTAAAGTAGCACAGTGAATAAATTTGACTATAACTACAACTGTGAGACTTGGATTGTTTCCAGAAAGATTATTGATAGCCATCTTTAATTATGATAGTACCCACTACTTCAAAGTCCCTGGTTTTTTTCCAGTTGGGCTATGTGCTTATGTGATAAACTTGAACATAAGTCTTTGTCTTTAATGTATCTAGTAGATGGTATACTTAGTATGAGTCAGGCAATAAATAAGTGTTAAAAAACAAATAACAACAGTTAAAAAACAAATGGTTAGTAATATTAGTAGATTATTTAAAAAGCTCAACGACAAGACTAGAGATCTTAGCATCAGGGTTCGAGGATAAATATCAATGGATATATATCCGATATATATCAAATGATTTTTTGTGATATATATCAATACAAAAATGGTTTAAAAATTTTATATTACAAGTTTTGCAGTTTGCTACTGTATTTCTACTTTCTAAATGTAGATGGCGTGTTTCTTGTATTGCTACCTATAAGTTTATGCTTAAGAAAATTGAAGTCATTGACTGATTACAATTTATAAGAAGATATTATCTTTTTGAGTTGATTTTTTTGATTTTAAATACCTAAATAAATAAAACAATAAAAATATTTTAGTTTTTTTTAACAATTCAACCGCTGCCGGGCCCAGACACAATAGAAATTCAATTGTTTGTCAGTCAAATGGTGTTTAAGGTGTCAAATAATTTATTATGTTTATAAAACACTTATGCAAACAGTATACATAAATAATACAATAAAATAATAATTACACAAAACTTATTTAAATTTTTTTATATATATCGGATATATATCATACATATCCGATATTTTGATATTTATAATAAAATGTTTTTGTTTTGTTTATATAATTTTTAACGCAAATTTTGGGGTTATTCCCCTAATCCCCATCGACAATCCCCATCAATGGGGATTTGTGGACTTTTCTTCCACAAATCCCCATTCAGTGCTAATCAAATTGATAATGGGGATTTGTGGAACAAAAGTTCACAAATACCTATTTGTTAAAAATAAAACAACTATTGTATAATGAATTAAATGTTTTATTGTTTTAATGCTTAGACCTTACAATATAAATGACAAATAGACTACATACAATATGTCAGGTTGATTACTTTTAAACGATAAACATAACAAACAAAACTAGAATCGAATCTACTAGAAAAATAATTTGAATTATCCATCGTTATCCCAAAGACTGGGGAAAGGTAGTTAAGTGATATTTATTAATTCAAATAGAAAATTGCACATTGTCTGACTGAATTAAATGTAATAATTCTTGTAATACACATATTACCAGTTAAATGTAACGCTAAAAACAATAAGAATAATCAACAATTAGTAATAAAGTAATAATATGTCCAAAATCAACAAAACGTAAATACTTATTATATTTAACTAGAAAAAATATAGATATATAGCTTACGTTAAAAAGCTAATAAATCACAGATTACAATTATTAATAATATTACAAAAATCAACATCAGATCATCCAACACTATTTTATAACGCTCGAAAAGCCGGATTTTATTAAAACATGGTGTGTATTCGGCCAGCAACACCTTACAACAAATCTAATTGAAGCATGGCACAAGAAAATTAAGAAACGCCTGATACAAAAGAATCCCAATATCGTGAAGCTTCTCACTGCCTTGTCTTAAGATGCGTCGTTCTATGAAGTCCTTACACAAGTTTCTCGAGATGAGGTACGAGGTATTACTAAGCGTTCAATAAAAAGTATAAGTCGTGATAATTTCATACAGGAGGTTCAGATGGAATTAATTAATGGTGACATTACTGTACAGCATTTTTTAGAAAAACTAAGATGAATATTTGGGGTTCCCTTTATTTTTGTTAATTAGAAGAGATTTTTAAGTACTTTTTAAAAAAAAATTAGATTATTATTTTACAATTGTTTTTATTATGTTGAAAAACATGTTTTCTTGTTTACTAACAAACTTGCATTTAATTGTTACTTTATTAAGCAAAATGTGATTTACTTAATAGTTTTGTTGACATACCTACATTATATATATTTCTAGTAAACTATGGTCTGTTGTTGATTTTTGAAATCTGTAACATTATAAATAATTGTAATCTGTGATTTATTAGCTTTTTAACGTAAGCTATATATCTATATTTTTTCTAGTTAAATATAATAAGTTTATCTTTTGTTGATTTTGACATATTATTACTTTATTACTAATTGTTGATTATTCTTATTGTTTTTAGCGTTAGGGCCTTATCATACTAGCGGTTTGCGAGCGTTCTCAAAGCGGAGCGGGCGCGCAGCGAAAACTTTGCGGGCGCGCCGCGGCTGCACAGAGAGTACGTCGCGGACACGTGGCAGATACGCAACGTTTTCGTCGCGTGTTTGTAGCGAGTTAACGACGTACAGTACACTCAGTATTAAAATGGATTCTAACGAGGAAACACTGCTGTTGACTTTGTTACTTCGAAGACGCCGGAGACGAAAACGAAAGCATCGACGAATTTGGGAGGATCCAATATTTTATTATGTTTATCGTTTAAAAGTAAATAACCTGACATATTGTATGTAGTCTATTTTTCATTTATATTGTAAGGTCTAAGCATTAAAATAATAAAACATTTATTTGATTATACAATAGTTGTTTTATTTTTAACAAATGAGGATTTGTGAACTTTTGTTCCAGAAATCCCAATTATCAATTTGATTAGCACTGAATGGGGATTTGTGGAAGAAAATTCCACAAATCCCCATTGATGGGGATTGTCGATGGGGATTAGTGGAATAACCCAAATTTTGTTGCGAAACATATTACAAAAACAGAAATGTTAAAAAAAATTCCACAAGCAGCATTTGAAATAGTACCCTTCTGACATACCGGGTCAAATGCTCTCCCAATTGAGCTATTGTGGTTCTAACCAGCCCGCCGAAATTATTCAACACTATTTACTTTTTTACTTTGAAAGCCAAAGGCGCCTATTCAATGTCAACAACTACCGTTATAACATCTCTTATTAAACATTTTATCAATACCTTGCCTACTTCTTAACTGATCTTTAGTATTTGTAAAAATATTATGGGATATGTTCGACCCTGCTTAGCATAGAGGTCATACACAAGAAGGATGCTGTCCTTTCATCATACTAATATTATAAAGGGGAACGCTTTGTATTTTTGTATTTTTGTTTGTAACGAATAAACTCAAAAGCTACTGGAGCGATTTAAAAAAATCTTTCGCCATTAGAATGCTACATTAACGCTGAGTAACATCTAGGCTATATCAAAAAAGAAAAAAGTTTTAATCAAATACTTTTGACTTGCAGATCTGACTTCAATAAAACCTATAGTGTTGCTGCTGACGTTGACACTAATAATGCATCTCCACTGAACCATGCGTTTCTAGAGACCGACGCCGACGCAGGTAAGTTGTAAGCCGGATGAAGGTGATGATGCTCTTATAAAGCACATTTTTTTAAAGTGTGGTCTTGGCCTTCATCTCACCTGACGATAGGTAATGGTAAGGCCGGAGGTGGAAGCACCCGAAATCCTCAGTGTCTGAGCCACTGGCTATCTTATCTCTAACTGTTGGAATACACAACAATGCTGTTATATCTTTAATAAAACTTCTATAATTTATAAATATAGAATAGTCATTAACGCTAACTGTTCTTCCATAATAACATATTGTAAAAGGCAACTATTGGAACATCTTACATGAGAACATAATAAATTGCTGATTAAAAGACTGCCTTTACATAAATAATACGACACAAATACTTTTTGGTGTTTTATCTTTAAAACACCAAAAACTAAAAAGCACAATGATTGTATGCATACTTTATGATCCAGTATACCTGTACCACGCGTGCGCCTTATGTTCGACATAACGACATTTCGGCAACTAAATGACAGATTGTCTTTGATTGGTCCCTGTCACAAAAAAGCTTAAAATGCGCCAAAAATAAATCCTCCAATCAGGTAACACTAAAAAGAGCGGTGTGTTGGCGCAAATTTTTGAAAAAACTTTCAGAAACTATTATGTACTAGTACAATGGGCTACTAGGACTACATTACGCTGATTAAAGCTGGGCAGGTAGGAGGTCTTTCTTAAGTCCTTGTAGAAGAACATTGGGGCGCAGGAGGACAAGGGGACATACAGACAGACAAAAATCGTAGAAATGGTGTCAGTGAGTCATAAAACGAATATTTATCCCAAAATTTGTCAGAAAAATTGCATACAGACAGAGTCTACAGACTACTATATAATATAATAATATAGATAAAAATGACGATTATTGGTTCTTGGCTCGAACGCTGGTGAGGCTACCCCTATGTAAAAGTAATCCTTTTTAGACAAATACCCTGCTGAGTCTCCGCCCGATTCCAACGGTGGTTCCGTCTGGCCTGAACACTTTATGGAGCAGCATTACAAAGCGCCGGCCCAAGAACAGGATCTCAAGCAGGAGCCCTGGTGGGAGCCGGAGCGGAGCGCGGCTGAGTGGGTGCCGCGGGAGGCCTGGCGCCCGCCAGCCTCGCCGCCGCCGGCCTTATGGCGAGACGCGCCACAAGTAAGTAGTCATAATTTGTACGTCTACAAAAAGACTTTGACAGCCTTATCAGGTGGTCGCACGATTCTGGATTGGTACTAAATGCAGGAAAGACCAAACTTTTACACATAAGCTCCTCGCATAATGGACGGTGTGCAGATCTAGGTCTTGTTGCTCATGAACACAGTTGCTTGACTTCACATTCCTGCTCCTGTCCACCTACCTATTCAACTAGCTAGGACACAAAAATACCTTGGATTGGTGATAGACAATCGCTTGAAATGGACGGACCACATAGATACAGTGTGCGACAGACTTAGAGCGGTACTTGCAAAATTTTCTGTTATAATATTTAAGACCCCTATGATGTTCTTATAATGCTATACAAAGCACGAGGCTAGGAGAATCAATTATAGACTATGGACTTAGCAGCTACGGCCTTACGTGTAAAACCCACTTAAATAAAAGTAAGAATTTTAAATACAAACCATTGGTCAACCGGGGTATTTGCGTCTTTGGGGTTAATGCGTTTATTTAGAATTACTTAAAAACTAATCGACTTACCACAATTTCCGCCCTCTAGTGAAAACAGTTTGAACTAAATCCTTCTTAAAAAGCACAAACAGATGGCGCTGCACATGACGTAAGTGAACATAATATTTTTTTTATCCCTATTTTCTTCATATTTCTGTTATTATTCAATAGTGCATTCTAATGCTTATTTATTGACTGTCCAGTACAAGTCATTAGTTTTATCGGGTCTGTTATATTTAAATATGAATAATGTCTCAAACTTTTGAGGTTAGGTTAAAATATTTGGTAAAATGCGTCTACTCAAACGGGGTTATTGCGTCTGCATGGCGCATTTACCCCAAAACCAGTGAAGGTCAACCTTCTTAGAATGTATTATTTTTAACTTTGAATAAAAATATGTATTAGACTTTTGGCTTTCACCAATGTGAATTAGTTAAACACAATGATTTAAATCATAAACATGTAGGTATACCTAACTTATTTATTCCAACAAAGAAAATTAAATTTACTAAATACTAAATGAATAGCCGTGAAAGGGAAAATAGTCTTTATTTAAGTAAATAATTTCGAATAATGTTTTTAAATCGTAATTTTAGCGTAAGCATAGCAGAAGCTGGCGGCGCGATGTCGACGACGACGCTGCAGCACCATCGTATGAGCACATATTGTTGCAGATAACTATCTGCACTCGAATGTTATCTATTTTTATTTTCTTATTTTTTATGCTGTACATTTAAAGAATGTGTTGTTCATAAATTTTTTTTTAAACAAATTCTTTTTTTGTATATTAAATATTTATTAGTCCAAATATATCACGGTAGTAGGTTTATAACCACCAATAACATGTTAAATTAATTTACTTTATTATTAAACGTGCAAAATGTTCAAAACATCTGGATTTCACAAGGGGCAAATGCGTTAGACGCTTTTCCCCTCTTTCTTTAAAATTATTTCTAACTTCCTCCTTGTTTGTTTTATTTTTAATTTGCCGACGGATACGTGTAAAATACTTCCTTTGAAGTGCAAAACACTCAATGCCAGTGCTAGGAAAGTACCAGCCGAATTAATATTTAATATAGGCGCATATGCCCCAGATGGGGCAAAAGCGACTAAATTTCCTCTTTTTAAAAAATAATGGAATACCTCTTTTGATTACGAGAATATGAAGAAATTGACATATTAATTTTGAAGACAGAAAAACGTAGTACACACTTCAGATATGAATATTGGGCATAGTTGGTTACGTGACTCACAATTTGACTATAAAATTGTTGAGAGTAAAACTATGACGCTATTACCCCGGTTGACCTGTTTATCCGTTGTCTAGTAACCATTTAACGAGTTTCTTATCGAAGCTTCTCTTGGGCTAGATAATTGGTGTGAGTTTAGGAGTTGTATTTATTTAATTACCTCAAGCTCTAAAAAAAATCAAAATAAACCTAATGAGCTTTTTTATTATTGTAATATCCTCCCCGTTTACGAAAAGGTTACGTTTAATAGTTTAGTAGGTTACGTTTAATATCCTCCCCGTTTCAAATATCATTCGATAGTCAAGCAATTCTTTAACAATAACGTCCAAATAACCCGTTGCCCGGTAACCAACACTCGTAGTGCTTGTAACAATTTACTAGTTGTTCTAAATTATAAAAAAATTTACGGAAGGGAATCAATTAAAACACACTTGGCCTAAATTAATAAACAACTTACCCAAAGATATTAAAGATGTATTAAGTTCAAATATGACCTGGTAATGAAGATTGTAAATATGTATAATTATGTATATAAATGTTGAGAGCCGGATGAGATTAGCCGCGGATCGTGCTCAGTGGCGTGCACTTGGAGGAGTCTATGTCCAGCAGTGGACTAGTATAGGCTGATAATGATGGTATAAATGTCACTACACATAGGAAGTGTTACCGGAAGGTGGACAAGAGTTCTACGAACAGCAGGACTACAATGCGAACTCCGCGGACGTGGGTGTGGGCTTGGGCGTAGGCGCGGGCGTGGGCGCGGACTGGCTGGCGAGGACACACGCGTGGGCATTGCGCGCCGCCCACGCGGACCCGCCCGACGAAGGTAACATCACAACGGTTACTGCTTTATCTTTCAAGCTCGGTAGATCAGCGGTTAGAGCGTTGGACCGGTTATCGAAAGGTCGTGGGTTCGATTCCCACTCGAGCTTCCTGAGGGTGTATGATTTTTTGTAGTAAAATTTTATTTTGTCTCTATTTTCTATCGTAATTAATATTACAAATTCGAAAGTAACTGTCAACCTGCTACCTCATCAGATCACGCCTAAACCACTGACCAATTTTTATGCATCTTTGTAGTTTGGATTGAATAATTATTTTTTTCAGACGAAGTCGCGGGTACCAGCTAGTTATTTAAATAAATATGAAACGCTGTCTGTTAAATTGTATAAAAATACTTTTCATTACTTTATTTTGATTTGTATGTATAACTGCGCGTTAAGTGCGCTTTTTATTCAATACTTCATGAAAATGTTGATGGAAACGAGTCTCTTGAAAAAAGGCTATTCTCCAATTTAGCCATGCTTATTGGATTTGATCGATTGGGTACGCTGCTGATGAGGAGCGCAAAGCTGACTAGTCGTTTGTGTGTGGTTTGAGGCGAGGCGGCGGGCGAGCTGCTGCGCGCCGCCGACCGCTGGCTGCACCGCGACCGAGGGCACCACGTGAGTACCACGCATAAGTAACATCTACACGCACGCATGCACGCACACACACACGCACGCACGCACGCACGCACGCACGCACGCACGCACGCACGCACGCACGCACGCACGCACGCACGCACGCACGACGACGACCGGGAAATCCGGGATTTGGTTACCGTACATTTTAATCGCAAATGCACTAAGCGAGCAACCATAGAGCGATTTGCGTCCGTAATGCCAAATTAGCAACAGCAACTAGTAGCAGTCGCGTTGTCATTGTACAATTAGCAACTGGTTGCGTTTTTTCGGCAATAAGCCGGCCGGAAACGAAATGCTTGTATCTGGCAACCCTACGCGCTTACAAATTATTTATCCTAAATTGCATTAATAATATTAAGGCCATGCTAAGTACTACAAAAAAGTGAATGACAGTTGAGGTTGAGTAAACATTGGATACACGCAACTATCAGCTTTTGTACCAACTGCTGGACTAAATGGCTTGTCGGGGATAGTTCAAAACTGCGTAAGTAGCATTGGTGAATTCCGCACAAACTCTCTTAAATATGGATAAAACAAAACGGCGTAAGTGCTTTTATCTTATGAGTTCTTTTAGAAAATAACTTCATTATTACATATAGGAGCCAACCAGAACAATTGCTATGTTCCGATGGTTAGGTACGTAAAGCTACCAAGTAAATAATTAAATATTTAGTTTTGTTAACTACACGTTCTCTTAAAAAATAGGTGTTTGACGCTTACACGGTATTCGTCAAATACTACTTACGCGCTTTTGAATTATCCCCGATCTTTTATCCGTAAATCCATGAAAAATTCCAATGTACTCGTCAGAAATAATAATGTTTTAGTTTGCAAATTTATTCGTATAATTTTATTTTATTATTATTTTTACTGTTTTGTATAAATTTTATGTCAACGTACGTTTGTAACGGTCCTTTCGTATTTAATTTATGTTCTTATCTAAGTGGCATTATGTCTTTAAACCTAAACCTTACTCCTGCTTTAAATATTTATATTATACAGTGAAAACATTAAATGTCTACCTGACCCAGCCAGGAATCGAACCTGGGTCTTCCGCAATCCGGGCGGCTGCACTGACCATTATGCTACCGGAAAGGCTGATGTAAGCACTGAATAATTCACTACTTTTTAGCGGCAGAGTGCCATCTATCCAACGGTTATTGCAACCGATGCCATCTTTACAGATGTAATACCACAAATTTGATAACACAACGCTAAAGTAAATGGCTGGGTCGGGTTGGCATTTCATTTTTTCACTATATTTTATAAATATTTAATTCAGCTTCAGTGCAGCAATTAGCACTTAAAAATAAAAAGTAAAATGAAACTTACCCCTGCACCTGCACCTGATATAATAATATTTCCCCGTTAGGAGGCGTCGTTGGAAAACTTCATGTTGGGCGCCGCCGCCGCGCCGCACTCGTCCGAGCTGGACCTGCTCGCGCGCTCGGGTCGGTATTCACACATGACATGAGCCGTACAGTTTTAAAGAAAGAATGTAAAAAAATACATTTATTATAGCTACACAACAGTTAAAAGTACAACTGGCTGGCTATAAAATAGTTATTTAAAATTATTATTAAAATTATTATTAATCAATTGTAAGTTAAAAAAATAGAAGAAGAAGAACCCTTCGGAGAATCTAGTAGGGAACGGGGACATGCACTAGTGCGTAATGCCATTCCCTCTAGGAAACCTGTGACGGTGCTTCGTTTCACACGGCCGGAACCCTTCAAGCTTCTCGCCGCCCCCAAATAATCCGGTGAATCAGTAAACTCTCAAAGAAAAAGGGATTATACATGTACCTGTGGTCACCCGCCCGCTTCGCTGTGCGAATATAATGGATCAATGAATGCTAATCAAAATAATTATAAGGTTTACTAACATCATATATATAGTCTGTCATTTGCACAACCTCATATTTTTATTACATACAAATTTTCATCATGGCCTTCAAGCCGTTTTTGAGTTAAAAGTGGACATACAGACAGACAGACAAAAATTTCAAAAATCGTAGAATTGGTGTCAGTGAGTCATAAACATTGCAAGTACACACAGAGCCTACAGATTTATATAGTAGTATAGATATAGATTATTAAAAATCCTGTGCTTCCTCAGTGATGAGCAAGAGGCCTCTCTTGATGCTTGATGACGTGATTTCAACAATGGAGATCGGTGCCCAGCAGGAAGACAGTGTATATGCTATTTACTGTACATTGTTGGTGCTTGATTGAACAAATAAATAAATAATAAAACTGTCGGTATCAGGTAGCGAGTGTTCCCTGACCGCGAGCTGCGTCTCAACCTTATCGGGCTCTCAGTTGGCGGCTCGAGTCGGCCGGCACGCGGCGGCGCTGCGGCTGTTGTTGCGAGAGGCGCATGTGAGAGACCAGGTGAGGGTATACCAATACCTCGGAGAATCGGGGTGGGAGAGATTAGGTGGCGGTGAGATGCTGGTAGTAAGGAGAGGTTTAGGAATAGTTTTGGAGCGTTTCTGAGCTTGGGCGTGAATCTCGGAGAATCTGGGCGGGAAAGAGGCGGTAGTGGCGTGATTCAAGTGGTTAGGGAAGCTTTGGGGATGTTTACGGTTCGCTTCTGAGCTTAGGCTTAAAACCACGAACATTTAGTAGGATAAACCATTAGACCCTCTCGCATGAACAAGAGAGCTCGCACCATACCCACAACGCTAGCCCAATACATGGTAGGTTTAATCTGTCGTCTGCCGTCGTAAAACGACTGGCGTCGTTAAACCACTGCCTTTTTACAACAATAACTGGAACCAACGGCTTAACGTGCTCTTTATTTTAACTTTTATAAGAAAAACAATACCTACATAAAAATGGCTGAAATCGATTAATTACATTAAGGGTATATGTTTGTTATTTACATTGTAGTTGTATAGCTGTAACTAACTTATCAACTTAAAAATAGATCTGTGGTGATCTGTGTTTCATACAGAGCTATGCTAAGTCTCTAAGCGGGGCGCAAAGAAAAATCTACCAAAAGAATCCTTCCATTTTAAACCGCTAAGAAAACGAAGTAATCTTATTGGTCGAATCCTTCCTTACGCATTGCTTAACAATCTCGCACAACTCTAATGGAAGCCTTCCTAAAAATGATATATTTGATCCCCTCAGCTCGGTAACAGCCACCAGTCCCTGGAAGAGCCCACTCGCGACCCGGGCCCTTGCCCCCCTTCCCCCCATTCCCCTCTACAGCGTCAGTACACCTTCGTGAAGCAGCCCTGCGTCAAGGACTCTTTCGTGGCGGGATCCTTCAAAGCCTCTCCTGAAAGTGTACCGGGTAAAGGCCGGGGCCGGCTAAGGGTCAGGCCGGGGGTCATTGGGATTGGGATGGGGCGGCCATATCGTTTGTAGCTGGGTCTATGAACGGAAGCGAAATTTATCAGAAGCGATGCAAAGGTTTCTGCCTTCAGAAGGAAAGATTTGTACTTGTAAGTACTTATTTGAATATACGCAATCTTTTGGTAAATATTACTGTTTTCTTCCTAGATGAAGGTGTTGAAAATTTTGTTGTTAAGTAAATCGTATCTGTGGAAATTTCTACAAATGTTATATATTTTTTTCCTGAACCAAAAGTGTCAAACCAAATTGTTTATGATAATAGCTTCTTAAATGTTGATTTCGAAATCGGACTAAAATTCATGTTAGTTTTATATTTCGTAATATTTTTATATCATCCATCTTAAAAATCTGATCGATTTATCTGCAACTAAATTGTTGTAACATAGATAAGGCGAAGAGTAGAGAGATTTATGTACACTAGAAATTGAGATTTATGTACACTAGAACGTCCAAAAAGCTGCATGTGAAGTTTTCACTAAAATTAAATTAGAGTACCTACCTACGTATATTATATTTACCTACGTATATTATATTTACCTACGTATATTGTTTTGTAATTTTAAGTTAAAATTGTTATTTTTTCTGTATTTCTATGACAAACATTGCCATTTCCAATGAGAATAGTTTGATAAGCTTCTGCTAGGTGGCGCCACTCGCATCTCGTGTTCGAGGCGAGATAGTGTTTAATTGATTTCTAGTTCATCACCACCGATGTACACCCAGAGGGCCCGAGTTCGATTCCCTGCGAGAATATCATAGATTTTCATTGAAACTTTACTGTCTGTATTAAATTGTTGCTAAAGACTAAAATCAGTTGGTGACCCCTATTTTCAATGATTAAAGGACAAAAGTGACGATCAGTGGGTCCGGTCGAACGCTGGGGCCACTACGCAGCTCCTTTGCTGGCTATATACAGTTTGCAGCTATTGCCCTATTTGTCTATTTGTAAGGTTCAAAGTCCCTTGTTAACAAGTTTGATTGTTTAGACTTTTTATGAATAAGGGTCCACTAATATTTTTTTATTATTATTACTAAAAAATATGTTTAAACTATTTTTGTACTGTATGCGCTGCGTAAACCCAGACCCTTTATGAGGTTTAACACGGTGGCAATATAGATGCCACCATAATTTAAATTTTAAATTGTAATTGCAATAAGATTGGAAAAGTACGTAAAACACTTCCTAGTAGTTATTTGTTCGCAACAAAATATGATCTAAAATTTTTTTAGAAAGATTTTGTTGTTAACCTCTTGTGACCTATAAAGGGACGTGTTTATAGGCCGCCGCCTAACCGCCTAGCCGGCGAACGGCTTGAGGAACCCTTAAAGTTTCTCGCCAGAAACTTTAAGGGTTCCTCAAGCCGTTCGATCGAAACACCCTCAGAGGGTTTTCTAGAGGGAATCACGCAAACGTGTAGATAGATACTAGACTCTCCGAGGAGTTCGAGTTGGTGTGAAAAACCCACAATGAAGAATATATATATATTCCTTTATGTACTTTAGGGCTGAAGCATGTTGGTTTGCGTAGCGCATATTAAGTTTAATCTTTAAATTGTTAGTAAGTACACATGTTGAAGTTTGTGGAGGTCTATATGATGTTATATAGTGTGCCATTTAATTGTGATGTAACCGTTTTTGTGATTAATCTTGGTGTTTTATTTAAACGTCATCCTGATGCCGTTAGTCCTCAGCCAGAACGAGCTCCCAGCGACGACGACGCGGCGATCGGTTTTCAGTTCATTGCGCATTAATTTACATTCAAATTCTTAATGTTATTGCATTACATATGGAGGGTTAGACGCATCTGGTCCTATTCGCATTTGGTCATGCGCTCGAAAAATGTAGTTAAAATAGATATTCGTATATTATGTCAATGTTAATGGGAAAAATGTAAATGCGTTAAGAAATCAAAAAATGTTGGGAACAAATAACACAAAATTGTTATTTAAGTGCTAATTGTTGCACTGAAGCTTAATTAAATATTTATGAAATACAGTAAAAAAATTAAATGCCTACCCGGACCCGGCCAGGAATCGAACCTGGGTCTTCCGCAATCCGGGCGGCTGCACTGACCATTATGCTACCGGGAAGGCGGCTTTTTTCACTTTATTTTATAAATATTTACAAACTTGTTCTATCATAAACTAATTTCCCTTTGCCACCCTTTGGATCAAGCGCGACCATCGGTGAATGTGACCAATTGCGAGTAAGACAAATGTCTCTTATATAATGCAGTCATAGTCAACGGCCATAGAAAGAACGCAATGAGCTAGACATTTGCTCGCCGCGCTGTAAGACGCCATTGATCCTGGCAAAGTCGTATGAATCCTAAGGAGAAAGAAAACTACATTTCGGTCATTAATTTCCAACTCATGAGTTTGTTTTTTTTTTAGTTGTTTCTTGACAATGATTTGTCACAATATTCGTTTTGTGTTGCGAAATTGAAACCAGGATTGTTGTGAACTAAAAGAATCGGCTTCCCATAGAACAATAGCAAATATTATCGCGATTCTGAAGTAGCAATATAAAACTTTTTAAACTATCGTGTTCACTTATTATGCTAATTATTTTTAAGTGTAATAGATGCATGAATAAAGAATGAATGAATAATGAATGACCGAAGAGCATGTATGAAGGGAATAATGAAAGTGGACGAAGCGAAACAAGTATGTAAGGATCGTAGCAAGTGGAAAGAAGTGGTCTCTGCCTACCCCTATGGGAGAGAGGTGATTATATGTATATATGTATGTATGTAATAGATGCTTCTGCACAGTTGCATGCGCTATAATCACAACAAGCACGGTAAGAAACCTATTAATAATTCCTATAAAGCACCATACAGGTGGCCGGGCGTGGTGAAAAGGATTGCAGAAATAAAACGAAACAGAAGTCAGTCTTATTAGTTTATTGCAACTCTCCAGAACAAATGTACACATCGATCGCCGCGCCCGCTCCGCCGCACCACACGTGCTAACATATTATTTACCCAAGATATTTTTTATTTATCTAGAAATATAAAGTTATTACCTACCCCGTAGATGTTGAAAAGGCTCGCTTCTTTTCAATATAGTATATATATATTTCAGTTTTGTTGAGCGAAATAAAAATAAAATTATTTTTAATTATTTAGCTAATGGAAGACACAATCTAGACAAATATAAATAATAAAGTCAATAAGTATAAATATTTAATGTACAACTGCATCCAAAAGTGTTAAGAGGAAACATTAATGAGACGGACAGAGCATAAAAATAACCAATTTTGAGAAAACTCGCCGTTAGTGGCCCGAAGCCACATTTAGCATAAAAAGTGTATCTTACATAAAAGCGAACTTGTTCAAAAACGTCTCTACGGGAAAAAAGTAGGCAGCTCCAAGGAATACATAGAATTAATGACCAACTCATCATATGTTATACTATGCCATCGATCGATTTGCTGTAAGCAGACAATGTTTTCTCAAGATATAGCACCTTTTATTCATGTGTCATGTCTAGGCACTTTATATGGCAAATCATTCATACAATTGTACGATCTAACGACATCAGCTTTATTTATGAATCTATGGAGCTCACGTTTATTTTGAAGTATTTGGTGATGGCCCTAACAGGGCAACCGGGTATAGACGACGAGAAACGTATTTCCAAGACGTTATGATCTATTAAACCCTGGAGGTTGTCGAAGAGTTCGTTGAAACATGCAAGCGTGTTCGTACTTTAATAATTTCCTGTATCGGGAGGCGAGTATAGCTTACTTCTACTTATAAAAAATGTTCAAACACATACTCTAATAACATAGAGGCAAAGTTAATTTTTGCTGAACGCCAATCTATTTTGACTGCTCATATTCTGCTTTGTTAGGTTCCGATTAGATGTGTGTTGCTCCATAGATTCATATTAGAGAATAAATCAGCTTGATCAAGGACGGTGACGATCGGGCGAACGATGTGTATACGATAACCTTAAACGATATTCAAACTAATACTTAAAACACTCTTGTGCAATACACTATCTGTACCTTGTATATATACTCTGCACTGTCGCAGTAAAAGTATATGGGAGGGTATCTACACCACTTCTTATTATAGTGTCAGATAGCCTATCAAAACTAAACTAAGCTAGATGGTGAAACTGGTGATTCTTATTATTTTATAAGATTTGTATTTATAGGTTTTTGTGACTGGTGAAAGATTTGATTATTCTACATATTTGAGCTATAAATAAGTATATTTATTTAACGTATTAATGTTGTTCCCTTAATTTTCTCAAATGAAAAGTGAGTTCTTCTAATTATTTAATGATATGATATGATATATGAGAAAAATATCATAGGAAGTAACCAACATCTATGACACCGGCTCGGCCTTGTATTGTTGCTAGTGATCTTATATATAGTCCTATAAAAATTGTTATCATTGTTTAAGTCGCATATAATAATATGTATTTTCTGGTCAATGAAAGTAATTTTTATAGTTTTAACCCTTCCTCCCACAAATGCAGTTTTTTCTTGTACAGTACATAATATATTACTTACATTAATTTATATAGAACTAATCTGGGAAAGAGGGATAAACTCAAATAAATATAATTATTTCTAGCTCAACAATGGAGAATAATCAAATGTATTGACTGAGTCAGAAAACCCTATAAATACAAATCTCAAATCATCTCATCAATGTCACGAGCAACATCATCTAGCTAAGTTTAGTTTCTGTCGCATGATGTATGTTCAAAACACACAACTCATGGATAGGCTATCTATATATATTATATGTATAAATTTGTGCCCGTTAATTTAAACATTATAGTAACTTAAACATAACATTACAATATATTTAATAATACTTTTGCTGACGACAGTACACACACACAAAACAATAGAAAAATATAACCATACAGTGCGTTTCTCGTTCAAAGCAAATTACAACCGCCGTTGTGGACGATAAGTTGCGGGCCGTTTTTTTTTTAAATGAAAATGTTATTACATTATTTATGATAGTTATACCATACTTGGTGTCTTTAAAAACTTCCTCTTAAAGATTTTACAAACTTAATGGCAGAAAAGTGTTGCAAAAAATTATATAACACAAGTAATATTTGCACCATTTTCTCATATATTTAAAAAGCTATGACACCAATATTTTATTATTAAACACCTTTGCTTTTCTTCATCTTTTTTTTAACATACCTATAATATGGATGTATTATATAAGACTATACGTGGCCTTGACTCTTGGACTCCAAATTTAAGCTTCTACTTTTCATATAAAAACCGTTGAACGTTTTCACACCAAATCAAACAACTTATTGGATATAATTCGCTTTAAATATCTTTATAGCTTTATAGAACTAGAAACAAGTTTCGCCTACACTACATCTAGCAGAACTAAAACATTATTAAAACACAAGTTAGCTGCGTGGTTCGTCTTTAGGTGCTTTTTCAACTAATAACCGCTGCTTGAACATATTTATTCGCTATGTATACATAATTTCGTAAGCTTAAACATACGTATACATTGCGTATAAGTAAACATATAAGTATTTCTATTGAGCTATCACTGCCCTCAGATTCTAAGCAAAAATTTGCACAGATAACGAAAACACAAAGAGAAAATGTATAGAAACAAGATCATAAGATTAATAAAAACAAAAAGTTATGTACCGTCAAAACTTGCTTTGACTAGGCAATACTGAAAAATCCAAGCGTGTAAGAATAAACGCTGTATACTTAATTGATTCCAGAACTGTTGTTATCGATCGTTTGAAGCGTTAGAAACTTTAACAATCCATAATTAGTCAAACCATGTTATGACAGTAACACACACATATTACTTTAGATCACTAAAAAGCTCTAATTATTATAATACAAATTGTAGAACATTGCTTATGCCCTACTGGACGAATTATCGAGGCCTTAATCGATATGATAGGAAATATAAGAATAAAATATTACTTATCTAACACATTTTAGAAAAATAGACTCTATTCAACAAAGACATAAGATCTGTCTTATTAAAGCTACCGTTTGTGAAGACATCTACTATGCTAAACGTAGAATGAAGGAATCTCTTACTATAATAAGTACAGTGAGCACCAACGTTTCATTTCGGTACGACAACTCGCATTGAGAAAAAATAACAATTCTAGAATATAATAGAATGGAAAGAATAGATATATTCATAGCCAATTTTTTTATCGTATCATCATTCAACTAATACAGAAATCATTGTTTTCGACATTTGAACAACCAAAATTGTGACGGAATTCAATTTGGAAAAGAGTTTTGATTTGAAAAAATATGTCTCGTTTATACTTTAAAAGAAGTTGACAAGCGCCTGATAAATTATTTACTTGGTTTGACAAATTGCTACAGCGGGACATAAAAAGATTCATTTCGCATACAATTTTGTGTCATAATTTATCATGGCATTCTTTACTTATCGTAATGACCCACACCCATAACGAAATTCTGCATAAATGTTTAGGCATCATTTATTTACCACAACAAATGTAAGCATAACAATTAGAAGGCATATTATCTTAAAGCATACGCCCGAATATTGTTAAATGTTTAAAATAAACGTGTCCCGCACCTTAACCGTTACCGAGTAGTAGCGCAGTTATATAGACTGTGGTAGTAGTATCCGTGTAATGATGCAGTGACAAATCCTAATAAAAATAAAATGTCTATAACTATAAGACGAATAAATAAGTCTAAATCTAATAATTTAGTCAAAGTAGCCCAAATTATAGTTATACCTATCTGAACAGTATGCCAAAGTGTTATTATGCCTAACTGGTTATGCCAAATAGATAAGTAAATTAAAAATAATTATGCGAGTCAAAGGTCCTATATGCCGTCATAATAGCTTTACTAGAAGCTAACAAGCGCTCGTTACAATACTTAGTTGGTTGGTCGCGTGCTAAGTGTCCATCTGTACTGCTGGCCGCTAGTCGTGGCTAGACGTGGATAGTTGTGGCTAGTCGAGGCTAGGTGTGGCTAGTCATGGCAAGGCGTCGCTAGTCGCCGCTGCTGTCCGAGGCGCTGGACTCGTCGTCTTCCGCGGAGTCGGTGTGCGCCGACAAAACCCCGCTGCCGTTGCGCACGGGTTCCTCGTCGCCGTTCCCCGCTCTTTCTGCGGCCGCTTCCCCCCCTTCTGCGCCATCTGCGCCCTCGGTCGGAGGGTCGGCTCTAGGGCTGCTGGGGATGGCTAGCTCTCCTAGCAGCTCACTGGCAAAGCGTTTTACACGTTTAAAACAAGACAAGTAGAAGAAAGTTGCAAAACATAACCTATGTCTCATAGTAAAGTCCCACACACCTACTGATCACTTCAGATGTTCGGGCGAAATATTATTTATCATTTAATCTTTCATTATCATATATTATTTGTGTAAGTATTTGTATAACTGGTAATGTTTTGTTGTTGTTGTTTGTTTGGTAGTTTTATTGGAACGCGATCCCTATTATCACCGGAGACGGGCGTTGGTGCTGCGAGACAGTTTTCACAACTAACCGCAGTATTAACGAAACACTAAATGTATGGTTTTTATTGTTCCAAATAAATTTTTATTATTTTTTTATTATAATTTTATTATGAATCAATCATAATCTAAGAAGGAGTGATACTAATGTTAAATTATATATATTCCCTAAATCCATATATACTACTCAAAACAAAATAAGGGCCACGAGGTATTTTTTCATTTTGGTGTAAATTATTAAACATTTACATATTTAAAGTAGTAAAATATTGAGTATACAAACTCTTTGATACCTAACTTATTAATATTGTAGTATTCATCTGATGCTGGCAACAATTTTAAATAAAATTTGATTTAAAATTATTTTTGAAAATTTTGATTCCATTTTCTTTGATGTTTTGCTTTCCTTAGCTTCTTGGTTTATTAGAAATTATCAGAGTTCATTGATATCTCGAGTCAGAAACATCTTTTGCAATATGCCACAAGCACGCAGGCGTCATATGGACTCGCTGACAGCAACCAGAGCCGTTACAATGATTGAAGAAGGTCATTCGCAGCGATCTGTGGGTTTGCAATTGGGATTTTCTCGAAGAGCTATTCAAAATCTATGGAATCGTTTCCAAGAGACCGGCAGTGTTAGAAGAAGACCTGGTTCGGGCAGAGTTCGCATTACAACAGCTCAAGAGGATCGTTACATTCGATTAAGTGCGCGCCGAGATCGCACAACGACGGCCCGCAAGCTGCAAAATCGTTTACGGCTCACAACGGGTACTCGTGTCAGTGACCAAACTATTCGTAATCGATTGCATGAAGACCAGCAGGCATCAAGAAGGCGAGTTGTCCGTATTCCATTAACCAGAAATCATCGTGCAAATCGTTTAAGATTTTCCCGTCAACATTTGGACTGGGACATAAACCAATGGGGCATGGTGCTCTTCACAGACGAATGCAAAGTTAAATTTTTTAACGACGATCGGCGTATTAGAACATGGAGAAGACGCGGCGAGAGATTTTCAGAAGCCTGCATCCATGAAGTCGATCGTTTTGGTGGTCCAAATGTAATGATTTGGGGCGGGATAAGCTTACACGGCAAAACTGAGCTCGCTATTTTAAATGAGGGTACTGTTAATGCTCAGCGGTATATTGAGGAAGTCGTCAGACCACATGTGATCCCATTTGCCCAGCGAGCGGGTCCTGGATTCATCTTGATGCAAGACAATGCTCGTGCACACACGGCTCAAGCGACGCGTTTGTACTGGAAGCGTCTCAAATTCAAGTCTTGCCGTGGCCGGCGAACAGTCCGGACTTAAATCCAATAGAGCACATGTGGGATCAGTTGAAACGAAGAGTTAGAGACGGTGATCAGGAAATCCACAACCAACAGCAACTCATCAACGCTGTTAAAAGGGCCTGGGAAGAGATTCCAATGGAAAATGTCAGGCATTTGATTGAGAGCATGCACTCCAGGCTTCAGGAGTGCGTAACGAAACGAGGGGGGCATACCCGTTACTAAAAGATGAGCATGGAGTATTTTCTTTTGTTTTCAGTAACTTTACATTGTTTTTATTTTTAACCTTAAATGTGTTTTTTCTTTCAAAAGCAAATAAACTTTTTAATCATTATTATTGGAATAAATTTATTGGTCTACACGGTAAAAACAACATTAGTTTTCGTTATGGAGACAAAAAAAATAATATTGGTTTTATTATTTTCATGGTACAGACAAAATACCTCGTGGCCCTTATTTTGTTTTGAGTAGTATAGTTCCAATTAATTTAGGGGACTTAATCAAGATATCACGCGGATTTGAGAGAATTTGAAAAGTGTGCAAATATTTTTATTTACTTTAATTAATTAAAATATTTAATAGATTAAATAACTATAAAACACAACAAAAGCAGTATAACTCACGCGACAGACTCCGGCCGCCTCATGTTGAAGAACTCATCGCCCAAGTTGAAGGTGAGATTGCTTCTCATCACCACCTTGAAATGAATAGATTTATAGATATTAATAGATATCAAGGTTACAAAAACAAAAATGTTGAAAAAAATTTCACGAGCAGGATTTGAAGATGCACCCCTCTGACCCTCTGCACCCCTCTTTAGTATTTGTAAAAATATTATGATCAGATGTTAATGACGGTAGTTGTTGACATTGAATTGGCGCCTTTGGCTTTCAAAGTAAAAAAGTAAATAGTGTTGAATAATTTCGGCGGGCTGGTTAGAGCCACGATGGCTCAATTGGAAGAGCGCCTGACCCGGTGTGTCAGAGGGGTGCAGGTTCAAATCCTGCTCGTGGAAATTTTTTCAACATTTGTGTTTTTGTAATTTGTTTCGCAACATAATTTGCGTTAAAATTATATAAACAAAACAAAAACATATTAGATATCAAGGTGATAAATAAAGAGACCCATATAAAAGATACCTTACATACTAACATTAAATTATAAAACGATACTATTTTATTATTACTGCTTTATCTAACAATATGCGGAACACGTATATTTGGCGTGCTTATAACAATTTCAATACATTATCTGAAAAGCTAGATTTGACCTATTTAACACCAGCGATGCATCGGAATATTAAGTTTTTTGTTGTGTGTGTGACAGTTTCTTATAAGGTGCATCAGAATATTATTAATTCTGTTTTTTTGTGAGGATGTATAATTGGCTGTCTGATATTATTTTTTAGTTTTCAGCAGTGCCACAGCTGTTGGTATTTTGAGTTAGTGACCTCGTCGCCACATTTAGCACCGTCAAGAATAAAAATAAGAAACATTCATTCTGCTTTTAACCACTAGATAAACAAGCAAAAATAACACATACAAATTACAACTAAGCTTAAAATACATAAAAAAATTACATTTCACAATATACAACAAATTACAACGGAACGAAATCGAAAATAAAAATAAACACATTAAAATCCGAAAGGGCTGTTCAGCTCAGCGTAATGTAACGGCCAATGCCTCAATGCTGGACTCGCTATCAAAGTGGCCTACTTTGGTGGATTCCGAGGTGGAATGAATAACATCAATGATGGGTTGGTAGCCGATCGCCTGATGTGCGAGCATCTTTATTATCTATATGTCGGAGACATGGCGCTAGCATGCTATATATCCATGTATAGTCTATACTTGAGTGTGGTTTGTGCAGCCTATGCTCTATAGTACGCAAAACGTCAACGGCAGGTTTTTTTTTCCATTAGTTTGTGACTTCGTGCGATTAGCACATTTAGCCAGTGTCAAAGTAATTATTCTTACAAGTAAGACATAAATAATATTATACAATATTTCCTTCCAGTATGATGATGATGAATGATGATAGAAATGAGAAGTGAGAAATGATAGACCCCCAACCCCTCGAGTATCTCAGTAAAGATGTGGGGCATCGTCATCATTCTGTCTTCTTGGGCAGTTGTTTTTCGTGATCTTTTTTTTCTGGTTACATTTGAAGTAGTGTTATTGCGTTTGAAATATTGCTACAGCATTGGATACCATTGTTTTCGAACATTTAAAATAATAATCTATCTTTCGGTACGACCACCCACGCTCAATCAGTTTTCGTTGTGTTGCATCACAGCTCTTATTTCCGCCCAGCTTTATTTGTTAAAAATATTTTCTACGTCACAGTATAATACAACTAGATTGCCGCCAAACTATGCCGAACTAAGAGATTGAAAAAAGTCAATTATTTATTTATAAATTTTAAAAATAGAATACGAATTCTCAGTGTTTCTAATTAAATGGCCAGTCCTTATCGCGAAAACATGTGGTACGTATATTTTATTACTAGTGATCATTCAAAGAGGTTTATCGTTCAAGGCGATATTATTGTTTTTAAAAACGGACGCTTACATAACTAACATTATTTAGACGAATTAAATATGTACCAATTTTATATTAATTGAAAATAAAAAATAGAATGCACAATTTGATTAATCTGGAGAGAGCGTCCTTAATTAGTCGACCACGTCTGTATATAAATCTTCTGTGCGCGTGTATGTCACCGAACTTCTTTTAAACGGCTGGACCGATTTGGATGAAATTTTCTGTGTGTGTTCAAGTAGATTCGAGAATGGTTTAGATATACAATCGGACCCGGTCGGTGGCGCTGCAATAGGGGTCCATCATGGGATACGGGTGTTCTGCGGACGAATGATTCGTTTGCTTTGTTGTCACGGAAATTGTCAAAGCGGTACGAAGTCCGCCGGTGAGCTAGTGTTAGGTATACCTTGACGGGGTCCTTGGCGGCGCCCCCGGCGCGCCCCGGCTCGGTGGCGGGCTGCAGGCGCTCGCGCCGGTGCTCCGCGCGCGCGCGCCGCTTTTCCGACTGGGGCTCCTCTGCGTGGACATTTGCAGCGTTCAAAACTCAAAACTCAATCATCACCAACTCATATACGTCCCCACTGCTGGCTGCTAACTTCTGACTGCTAACTTGACAGCCGGGACCGACTGCAAGACGTGCTGACGAAGCACCTCCGTGCTTCGCGCGAGTTTCTACATATTTTAGTACGTTTTAGGCTACAAATAGCTCTAATGAATGGATGAAGAAGAATTGATGATAAGGCCAGAAGCGCATTTCACCCGGCATACTCAACTAGTGAGGTACTGGCTATCTTATCTCTAGCTGCCGGAACACAACAAAACTACAAATATTGATGTTACGGCGACATATTTAGATGAGATGGTGGTAGCTATGGCTAGCCAGGAAGACAAACGAGCCTTACCACCGACCAAACCGAGCGAGTACACAAACATGTACCCCCTGTGTAACATGTACGCTGGCAATCAAACCCTGGACCTTGGAGTCTGTGACCGGTTTTTTTTTTTTTGAGAGAGCCTTCTACGCCTTTGAGATTGCCTCTACGGCATTTTCAGCTTCACCGGGCTTTTTTGGGGGCGGCGAGGAACGTAAAGGGTCCCTCAAGCCGTGTGAAACGAATCACCTTCGGAGGTTTTCTAGAGGGAATGGCATCGCGCACTAGTGCGCGTCCCCGTGCCCTACTAGATTCTCCGAAGGGTTCGGATCGGATCGATGAGACCGGTGGTCGTAAACACTAGACCGCAGAGGCGGTTAGCGGCCGTTTCTAAACGTAAATAAACCACAATTATCTCCCCCCTCCTCCCGGCACCCCCCACTCACCTATATCGGCGTGCTTGTGTTCGTGTCGCTGCTGGTGATCCCGCGGCTCGGGCTGCGTCGCCGGCTCGGGCTGCGGCTCGGCCTCCGACGGTTCCTCGCGGGCTTCCGACGGGGCGGGGACGTGGCCCTGCACCAACAGTTGTTTACAATTATGAATAAATTAATAGATTTACAAGATAAAATCCCACTAGAAAAAATCAACCAGTATCAGGAAGCTCGAGTGGGAATCGAACAAACTGACCCACAAGGCCTAAAATGACATCGCGGCCGACCTAGACCTAGAATAATATTTATTTCTTAGTAAGTACAAAATTTTGTATTCAAAGCAATGTTTGAAGTGAGTTCCTTGTTGTGCGATACAATGACGAGCTCTATTTACAGTTTCTAGATGAACTTTCCTTAACATTGGCGGAGTAATTATTATCATAATATCAAGCGTAATCATAAAATATGATTAAGTACTAGACCACTTAAAATAAGGAAACTAAAACCTTTCTACTCATCCCATACTAAATGTATGGGAGTGTTTAATGTCTTTTGGATACTTCTCGTTTGATTTTTAAAAAGTTATTGATGTCATTTTACTAATTAGGTAACGATAATACTTTCGATATAATTTTAAAGTTTTTTGATATCTGTAATAGTTACGGAATAATCGCCTGGTCACACTTAACGATTACACCCTGTATAATAATATATTTTTGTTAGAGTTTTATTTCAAGAATTACCTTTGAAACTTTTGTCGTCTGTATGTCAAGTTTTAACTCAAAAACGGCTTGACGGCTCTTGATGAAAATAAAATTTGTATGTAGCAAGAACATGAGGTTGTGCAAATGACAGGCTATATGTACGATGTTAGTAAACCTAATCATTATTTTGATTAGCATTCATTGATCCATTATATTCGCACTGCGAAGCGGGCGGGTGACCACTAGTTTCATATATGACTATGAATAATATATATTTTAAAGTATT
Source organism: Eudonia truncicolella (assembly GCA_949315975.1). Taxonomy (NCBI): domain Eukaryota; kingdom Metazoa; phylum Arthropoda; class Insecta; order Lepidoptera; family Crambidae; genus Eudonia; species Eudonia truncicolella. Next base: position 9,109,248 of record OX438851.1, read on the forward strand.
CTAGCAGTAAAAACGGCGTTTTGTGCTCTATCGTGCAACTAGAAGTGAGCGCGCTTGAAAGCTGCGGTCACCAATTTGAAAAACAGGTAATGGACTATACGTGTCCACGGGGCAACTAGCTCAGGACACTAATCTTAACAGTTCCGGATGAAGAATGCGCTTCGGCGCGTCCTGGCCTGGCGTTATGGCTTGACGTTGATGGTCCCTTGTGCGAGTTAGTTTGCTTGCGCAAAACGTTGTTTGACACCTACTTTGTGATCTAACTGTTGGAAGGGGGTGTCAGTATAAACTTTAAAGGCGTGTATGTTGTGATTACGAAGATGATGAAGGTTGTAGAGGTGTGTAGACGTGGGTAGAGGTATGTAGAGATGTATAAAGGTATGTCAGGGTATGTAAAGATGTGTAGATGTATGTAGTGGTGTATAAAGATGTATATAAATGTGTGTAAAGGTGTGTAGAAATGGGTAGAAGTGTATAGTGGTGTATAATAGTGAGTAAAGGTGTGTAAATATGTATAAAGGTGTGTTAAGGTGTGTTAATATGTGTAGAAGTGGGTAGTGATGTATAATAGTGAGTAGAGGTGTGTAAATATGTATAAAGGTGTGTATAAAGGCGTGTATAAAGGTATGTAGAGGTATAGATATGTGTGTAGAAGTGTGTAGTAGTGTACAGAGGTGTGTGTAGCAAGGTGCTGACCTGCCGGTACTCGGGGTGCACGCGGTGGTGCGGGTCGGTGCACGTGCGGTGCCGCGTCGCGCGGAACCGGGACTGGCCTGGGGGCAAAAGTATGCTTCATTATTTATTTATTTTTACATCCTCCGGGTAAGCACTTGGTGGTGGTAAAGCCACGGGTGGACGCGCACTACACCCGGAATCCTCAACTACTGAGGCACTGATGTTATCTTTTCCCTGGCTGCCGGAACAACAATGCTTTTTGGGGGCGGCGAGAAACTTAAAGGGTTCCTCAAACCGTGTGAAACGAATTTTTAGAGTGAAAACGGTTTTCTAGAGTGAACGGCATCACGCACTAGTGCGTGTCTCCGTGCCCTATTAGATTCTCCGAAGGGTTCGGATCGGATCGGTATTTTCCACTTAACATCAAGTGTAGTGGAGTTATTTGCCAAGCTAGGTACAAAAAAAAGAAAAAAAACGAGCGAGGCTTAATGTAGACGCATATGATGTGAACATTTAGCATCTCACTTTAGTAATAAGCAATTTTGACATTATATTCTGAGAAAAATGGGTCAGGTATTATTTGAAATGATTTTTCTTTTTAATGTAAATTGTATTTTATTTAATTGACACTAAGGGCGCCTTCAGTTTAGACGTTTTATTTCGGACGGCTAACTCTCGTTTGCACTGCGATCTATATTAAAACAGTCGTGCGGCTGGCGTTTCATATGAAACCGCACGGCAGTGGACCGACACGAAACGTCCAAATAAAGGCACCCTAAGAGTAAAGCAATACCGCGCGCTCATTCGTCTAATCAAATGGCGCGCGCTTGCGCGCTTCCCTGACTTCCTGTTACACACTTCCGTCCCATATCACGAAATCACTCCCACAAATTGCAAGAAAGCGAGAGGAAAGATGTTACACATCAAAAAAGAAAAAGCACATACCAACGGTCCACTTCTCAATGTCGGAGGCTGCAGCTTCCTCAATCGCGTGATTCACGCGGTCCGCCGCTTGTTCCGCCGCTTGGGCCGCCGCACGGTCCGTCGCTCGTTCCGCCGCTTGGGCCGCCGCACGTTCCGCCGCACGTTCCGCCGCACGTTCCGCCGCACGTTCCGCCGCACGTTCCGCCGCACGGTCCGCCGCATGGCGCACGGGGTGGTGCGGCCGGCCCGCCGCGTGATCCGCGTCGATGTTGTTCCCGTGCAACGTTTCGCGGCTGGCGGGCGCGTGGGCTTCCTCCGCGGACGACGGCTCCGGTTTCACCGCCTCTTCAGAGTCAAGCTTTTGCATCCTGTGATTACAGTAATATTGTTGTTATTAAAGAAACTGTCAGGGATCCGCGAGGGCTATATTTTATCATTTCTAAATTGATTGATTTCTTTTTTTTTCATTAAGTTAATTAATTGCTTTGTTACATATAATACACAACGTTATTTTTAGTCACAAACCAGCCAATGATTTTTCATTTTCGTAAACACTTAAACCCTTAAAAAAAACACTATTTTCCTGGAAACTGCTAAGTCGACATTGCTTTTTATAAATATAGCTAATATACTCCTTGTTTATAATAAATAATAATAGTAAATTATTTGTTTGCTTAAAACACGGTATTCGTATATTCATTGTCCTATCCAGCTGTAGGTACGAGTATATCATATATTCTTCTTGGCGTTGTATGTTTATTTATTTTATGTTTTAGAAGATGAAGCGCATTTGTGAGTGTTGAGTGCCTTAATCCAGCTGACCTGTTCTCGTCGTCCTTGCGGTCCCGCTTGCGATGGCGCGGCGGCTGGTACGACGCGTCGTCCGCCGGGGGGGCGGGGGGCGGGATCGACACCCGCACGCGCTTGCGCTTGCGACGCTTCACCACGCGCTGGGGGAGGAGGGGGGGGGGAGGCGTTAGACATTAGACATTTAATAGGAATCAATCTTATTGTTTCTACAACAAACTAACTTTAACTCTAAACTAATTAATTAATTAGAACAGAGAGGAAAAAGCTTCTTCGCGAGATCAAAGCAAAGGTGGTGGTGGTGATCAAAGCAAACTTGATGGTTTAAAGCTCTATATTGATCTGTCTCTTACAACTAACGTAACAATATATATTATATTTACACACACTACACCACCCCTGTAAATTTTGGAAAAAAAAAAGTTTTTTTTTATAAAATCATATTTAAACATTAAACTTACTAAATCATTATATTATTATAGATGGTTGGCTGTTGACTACATTACATTATATGTCTTTGAACATATTTCAATATTCAAAATTCATTACCTAAACATGACATACCTGTCTGTTTTTCACATATCTAAAGGATTTCATTGCCGTATTCTTTATTTGTCATACTCCGTATTTCGCGGATGTGGCCTATGCACTTAGTCACAACACAATTCATTACGATGCAAATATACTTTTATTTATTACAACATTTCTTTTTGTGTATTTCTCATATTCCACATTATATCTCTTTATTACAATATCTCATAATCATCTCTTCTTCCGGTATTTATTTATAGTCGACTTTGAACATCATTATTTCATTGGTACTTATTACCATTAGTGTCACCTTGGTGCACATATTAATTATTTACTTTTATTCTAGGGACATAATTTTAAGACTATAAACATTTTGAAACTTACTTTGGAGTGAATAAACATTTTATTTATTTATTCAACATTGCCAGCATTTCAGTGTACACTAATGCACTGAACAATATGTAACATACACCAATAAACAATGAAAAACACATAACAAAGGACAGAGCATTCGGACATCTCGCTCACAGAACTCCAAGCAATCCTTAAGTACATGCGTCAATCTTGTGCACAGGCGACCTTCCTGAATTTCATCATGGAGATTGACACGACCGCGTTTGAATTCTACAAACCAGCTATAAATAGTCGTCTTGCATGGTGCTTCTTCGCCAAATCCGAACGAGGCTCTGCTGAGCTGTCAAATTACACTTAAAATCGTAAAAAATCATGTAACGAAAATGTTCCCGAGTTAAATACATTTTATTGTAATCACGCAATTTTTAAAACGCCACAATGTGAAAACAATTGACAATCAGATGAAACAAATTGTATTCCACGGCTAAAGAGTTCCATTTTCGGATCAAATGTAGTAATAACTTTTTAAATATTGTTTATGTAAGTGGCCAATTCCGGAAACTTTTAACCTATGTATTATCACTAAACTTTTATATTTTTAACTCTTTACAAGACTCACTAAACAATTTCTCAATAATTAGTAATTCAAATAAAATTTCACCAGTTTTTAACAAAATTATCCATTTACAACTCTATTCTCAAATTTGCGTTTATTTTTTATTATCGTTATACCATTTTCATCAGTCAACATCATCATCAGTTCATTGAATGATGGATCGGGAGAACGAGCCATAAACCACCACGCGGGCCCAGTGTGGATTGGTGGTTGTTAACGATTGCTAATGCAGCCGGGACCAACGGCTTTACGTGCCTTCCGAAGCACGGAGGAGCGAGAGATGATAAATGTTTGGTCACCCATCCGATGGCCGGCCTTTGCGAAAGTTGCTTAACCTCAGCACTCGCAGACCGAGCGCGTTAACCACTGCGCCAACGAGCTCCTCCATAACATTCGTTTCATTGTATTTTTCTTTCACAGTAAGTTGCTATAGACATTTCACTTAAAACTATTACTTCTATTCATTCGTTGTACGTATCGTCATCATCCATTTAACCATTTATTATTTCTCGTGGGGACGTCGCCAGCCGAACGGACGATCCACCCGCGTTGTCTGCGGGCCACTTCATCCTTTTCCCCGTTCTCCCCTTTGGGGGAGCTTGGGTTTATCCAGCTTTCACGGCGCCCCGTCGAATCTTTTGGTTTCTTTGGTGACTCTTGCGATCTGCTCCACCTTCAGATCCTTCAGGTCCTCTATATCTAGTGTATCCGACCCCCAGAGCTCCCATCTTATCAGTGAGTACATAGGGCACTCAGCTAGTAGGTGGAGGCTGGTCTCCTCACTTTCCGTGCACTCTGGGCATATGGGCTCGTTTTTCACTCCAATCACTGTCAGATGTCTGTTCAGTCGACCGTGTCCTGTTATGATCTCTATGACCAGCCTCATGTTTTCTCTAGAGAGTCCCATCAGCTTGCTGGTCTTTTTTTTGTCCATTCCCTTAATGAAGATCTTCGACTGTCTCATGCCAGTCGAGGACCTCCATCTTCGGTTGGTTTCTGCTGTGATACTGTGGCTGATTACTCCCTTGGTGATGTTGTGCGCTATTGGCAGCCGGGGCTCCGGTCCCACCAAGCTTTCCTCTGCTCCCTTTCTGGCTAGTTCGTCGGCCTGTTCGTTTCCCATGTTTCCCTTGTGTCCGGGGACCCACGCTATTGTCAGGTCCGCTCTCTCGGCCAGCCTTCTTAGTGATTCCTTACATTCTTTAACCATTTAACCATTACTATATTCTTATTTCTATAATGTTTTTCCCAACTATTACTAACGATTACATTACCCTAATACATTTAAAACTCATTTGATAATTAATAATATATATTTTATATCTATACTTTAATAAAACATCTTTAATTTGACAAAGTACACACACACAGTCTACAGTTTATTTATAAATTTTAATAGTTAGATTAATAAACTTTTAACGCAATCAGAAATTATTGAATAAAAAAAATAGTCAGAACCTAAAATTGACAATTACAAAAATTTCAATGTTACGAGATAGTATTGGTATTGGAACTGCATCTGACGTCTCTTAGCTGCATAATCAATCACATCATCGGACACCTTCATCTTCCAGCTGCATCCTTATCGGACACCATCATCACCCGGCACCCTTTCATCCTTCAGCTTTTCACTTTCCGGCGTTGTCCATAATTTTATCAGCCAAATTAATCAATTTGAATTTGAGTTTATTTTTCTATAGTATTGTTTTCAGTATTTATTATTTATTTATGATTAAGAATAAAGTATAATTCAATTATATGTATTTTTTTTTTATATTAACGGGTAAGCACAGTGCCTTGATCTCACCTGATGTTAAGTGATGATAAGGCCAATGATGGAAGCGCTCTTCACACGGGATCCTTAACTTTTACAACTAGTAATAAGGTTACAACCTCAGGTTTAAACTGAGGTCTAAGACAAAGGCCAAGCCCACATCCATTACTATTATACATCAAAATATTCAGGGTTTGGCTGGCAAGGACTTAGAATTAGAATTATTAGCAAAAAGTCAGGTAATTCATGTATTTTGTATAACTGAGCATTGGTTAAGAAGTCATGATACATCATTCCATGTAAATAATTTTCAATTAGCAAGCGCGTACGTGCGAAGCTCAGCTATTCACGGCGGTTCTCTAATATTAGTAAGAAGCAATATTATATACAAAAATCGCAACGACATTGTAGACCTATCAGTGGAGCGTAACATTGAACTATCGTGTGTGGAGTTCAATAGTTTTGTAATAGTGTGTGTATACCGACCCCCATCGGCCAATTTTAATATTTTTGAATCAGTAATGGAAGATGTACTTAGAAAATTAAAATTAAAAAATAAATTTGTTTTAGTATGTGGAGATTTTAATATAAATATTTTAGAAAACACTTCAACGAGTGTTCGTCTTCTTGCCTTATTTAAATGTTTTAATCTTTCAAATCTATTTCTCGAACCCACTAGAATAACTTCACATTCGGCCACTTGTCTAGATAATATTTTTACAGACTATGACCCTGTTTCTAAGTCACTCATTAGTAATCTTACGTCTGACCATTGCGGTTTGAAGGTGACCTATGATTTTGATATTAGGGATGAACCAAAAATAGTGAACTGTAAACCAGTTACAAAAGAGCGAATGGAGTGTTTCAAAAATAGTATAGCTTGTAAAATTGATGCATTACCCTTTGTACAAGATGATCCAGATGTACTTTATAGTAATCTTTTTAATTTAATTAAGACCGAATACAACCATGTGTTTACACCAAAAACAATAAAAATTACTCATAAACTTAAGTTCTGTGACTGGGCCACAACTGGTATATATAAGAGTAGAAATAAATTATATGATTTATATAGTTTAAAACAATATAACCAAAATGTTAATTTTACGCAATATGTAAAGAATTATTCGAAAATGTTTAAAAAAGTGTGCACAGTAGCAAAATCTAATTACATTAAAGAAAAAATTAAAAAGTCTAACAATAAAATTAAAGCCACTTGGGACATTATAAACCGTGAAACAGGTAAATTTAAACCACGGGATAATACTTTCACTTTAAAAGTAAACGACAACTTAGTCAATTCAGATTCACAAATTGCTAATATTTTTGATGATTTTTTTGTAAATATACCTGTAATAACAACGTCAAATTTAGATTCATCACCAGAAGCTGCACAAACTTTACTCCAAAAATATGTACCAAAATGTAATCTTTCCTTTCAATTTAAATACATTGATTCAATGAATATTATTAAAACATTTAAATCACTTAAAATGAAAAACACGAGTGATTTGTGGGGTATATCTATTAAAGTAATTAAGAATATTATTCATTCTATTGCACCGTATCTTGCTGAAATTTTTAATAACTGTGTCGATAAAGGAATCTTTCCTGATCTTATGAAGTTTAGTAAAGTTATACCTTTATTCAAATCAGGGAACAAAGAAGATCCCAGTAACTATCGGCCCATTTCAATATTACCAGCGCTAAGTAAAATTTATGAAAAAATCATACTCGAACAGTTGATGTCATATTTTAACACAAACAACCTTTTACATAGTAAGCAATATGGCTTTACTAAGGGTCGTTCTACTACTGATGCAGGTGTTGCTCTAATAAAACATATATTTGATGCCTGGGAGAAGTCTCAAAACGCTCTTGGTGTTTTTTGCGACTTGTCCAAGGCTTTCGATTGCGTTGAGCACCGGACTCTGGTGATGAAGCTTCATTATTACGGTCTCAAAGATTTTGCACTAAATTTAATACAGTCATATCTCAGCTCTAGAACACAAACTGTTGATATAAATGGTACTAAATCATCTGGTTCACATGTAAGAATGGGAGTTCCACAAGGGTCGATTCTTGGTCCTTTCCTTTTCTTGATTTATATTAATGACTTGCCATTCTTTGTAGAGAACTTTTGTGAAATTGTATTATTTGCAGATGATACTTCACTCATTTTTAATGTAACTAGGTGTAAGACTAATTATGAAAATGTAAATAAAGGTCTTTCAGAGGTACTCCGTTGGTTTACTATTAATAATTTACAGCTTAACGCTAAGAAAACAAAATGTATTAAATTTATATTACCAAATGTCAAATATGAACCAACCGATATTAAAATAAACGGTGATCAATTAGATTTGGTAGATTCTACAGTCTTTTTAGGCATAACCCTTGACTCAAAGCTTCAATGGAATCCTCATATATCGAAATTGGCCGGTAAACTCAGCTCTGCTGCTTATGCCATTAGAAAAATTAGGCAGTTAACAGACGTTGAAACTGCTAGAATGGTCTATTTTAGTTATTTTCACAGTGTCATGTCGTATGGCGTCCTACTGTGGGGAACAGCGGCTGATATTGAAACTATATTCATTTTACAGAAACGAGCAATAAGAACAATCTATAGACTCGGATCACGAACTTCCTTAAGAAATCTTTTTAAGGAGATTGGTGTCCTGACAGTTGCATCTCAATATATTTATAATTGTATAGTTTTTGTACGTTGCAATATCAACTCCTATACTAAACATGGTGACGTACACAATTTCAATACTAGGAATAAGACAAAACTTGTAATGCCACTGTTCAGGTTACAGAAGGTTCTTGGTTCTTTCTTGGGGCAAGGTATACACTATTACAATAAAATACCAAGTACTGTACTAGATTTACCTTTAGATAAGTTTAAAAAACATGTGAAATCTATATTACTTTTAAAAGGTTATTATACAGTCAAAGAATATTTAGATGATAAAACAGCTTGGTTATAATGAAAAACATATACTCTATTTGAATTAATATAATAAAATTAATTTATATAATTTTTATACTGATATGATAGCCTTTATCAGCAGTGTCCTACAGATAACAAACAGCGTTGCGTTAAATAGATCATTAAGTTTTTATTTAGAGTATCTTGAGTATGTCATGCTCTCTTTATTTGTCTCTGCGGTGGTGGCGTGTGCGTCGGGTCGTTACGTTCCCTAAAATATGGTTGAGCGAAGCGATGGCTGATTCATATGTCATACTCGTGAACGGGTGCTGCCTGTGGAGGCTGGTCTGCTCTTGCATACTTATCTTATTTTTAATATTATTTACTGTAGTTTGACTTGGTTTTTCTTAACCAATTTTTTTTTTTGAGTACTGTAGTGGTACTGTATGACATTGTGGAAATTGAAACTTTTACCTGATGTAAATTTGTTAACTTCGTTTTTTTTTTATTTATTTTTTATTTTTTATTTTGTGATATTTTTGTTTTTTATTTACATGTTGTGGTTGTCTTCTATAATTTTGTGTTTATTTGTAATGGAAAATGTCCTGCTATGATAGGGCATTTTCCAATATTTTTGACGCTGTAAGGGAGAAAAGAGCTGGACACTTGCTGAGTTTCTTGCCGGTTCTTCTCAGTACAAGATCTCCCGCCCAGAGTAGACTTACGAACCGATGGCATAGTGACATTCACAAGAGCTACTTGTAGCCTAAACTGAATAAATGATTTTGAATTTTGAATTTTGAATTTTAGTGAGGTACTGGCAATCTTATCTCTAAATCGCAAATTCGCAATCGCAAATTTTGTTGCGATACAAATTACAAAAACACAATGTTGAAAAAATTTCCACGAGCAGGATTTGAACCTGCACCCTTCTGACATACCGGGTCAGGTGCTCTTCCAATTGAGCTATCGTGGTTTTAACCAGCCCGCCGAAATTATTCAACACTATTTACTTTTTTACTAATAATAAATTAATAATAAATTAATAATAAATTAATTAGTTAATGACGGTAGTTGTTGACTTTGAATTCGCGCCTTTGGCTTTCAAAGTAAAAAAGTAATAGTGTTGAATAATTTCGGCGGGCTGGTTAGAACCACGATAGCTCAATTGGAAGAGCACCTGATCCGGTATGTCAAAGGGTGCAGGTTCAAATCCTGCTCGTGGAAATTTTTTCAACATTGTGTTTTTGTAATATTTAGATAAGATGGTGGTAGCTAGCCAGGCGGACAAACAAGCACTACTACCAACCAAACCGAGTACACAAACATGTACCCCCCGGTGGGAATCGAACCCGGGACCTCTGGGCCTAAACCGGTGGTCTTAGCCACTAGACCACAGAGGCGGTTATTGAGTATGAGAGAGAGGTATGAGTATGATGCGTGTGTGTTGATACGGTTTACACACACTACACAGATATTAGATAGGAGTTTCATTTCATTTCAAGTGGGTATGGCTTAAAATCAGCGCGGTCCGAGATTACCTTTAATACATCTCACAACGGTACCAGCTGAGCCACTTCCAACTAGTTTTGTTTTTTATGTGTGTTATTTGTTTTTATCAGGGGCGATATTTGAACTCGTAAATAATTGTCACGCTATGATACCGATTGCGATTCTTGTCACTGTTATTCAAAATTATTGGTAACAAATTTATGACGCTAAAAATTCTCGAAAATAATGAAAAAAATAATTATATATCATACTGTATTTCATGTCACTTCTAATTTCGAGATCACCAGTGACATACAAAAATGGCTCTGCCTGCACCTATGTTATTTTGTATTGGATTTTTTTTATGTAGCCTATTTTGTCTTAGTGCTGGGCAAAAGTCTCCCCTCTTGCGTTTCCACTCGTCTCGTACCACTTCACCAAAAAAAGTTGTAAGAACGTCAATAAATTAAAAAAAACGAAAGTCATTTAATTCACAAATGATAATGGGCCGTAACATTTGTTTTTTTATTGTTATTAGTTACAGACGTCTCTAAAGCGCTCCACACAGAGAGCAACTTTGATTGCAGAAACTATCAACTTAGCCTAAATCACAGAGGCGGTGGGTGGGACGGGCCCTTTGAAACTTTGACCCCCGTATAAATAAACAGAGAATAAGCTCCAAATAGTTATTCTCTTTCACTCTAAAAGAAAAAGACGTTTATATGACGGGAACAAAACACGGAATAACTATCCGACCTTATTCTCTGATAGCATTATCTGTCGGGCTAAGTGGGTAGCGGTCTGCCTGCGGACGCCTATAATATCCCAGCCAACGCCCCGCGAGTACGTGGTGCGCTGACCTCGGGCAGCGGCGTGGCGGTGGTGACCTCGACGAAGTCCTCGATGATGATCTTGTTGCCGGGCGGCTGCAGCGGCGCCACGTGGTTGCCGCGCCAGCTGCCAGACTGCCGCCACACAAACATCACTCGTGAGTCCGGTTTACACGAAGTTGACAACAACAGTCATTAGTTACACACATACATACTTGAGGAGCTTGATGGCGAAGAGGTTAACGCGCCTTAACCGGTTAACGCGGTTAACCTTCGCAAAAGCCGGTCATTGGATGGGTGACCAAATATTTATCACCTCGAGCTCCTCCGTGCTTCGGAAGGCACGTAAAGCCGTCGGTCCCGGCTGTATTAGCAGACGTTAACGACCACCAATCCGCGCTGCGCCCGCGTGGTGGTATATGGCCCGTTCTCCCGATCCATCCATAGGGCAGGGTCGTGCCCAGCAGTGGGGACAAAAATGAGCTGTTGATGATGATATATATATTTCCTTTCATCCAAACAGAAATTACAAATTTTCAGTTTACTTGCTATAGTGAACTCGAAGCCACATTTAGGATATTCAAAGTAGAGTTCCGAGAGATGGATAACATCAGTGAAGGGTTGCTACCCGACCGACTGATGTGCTTGCATCTCGGGACCCTTAACCACATGTCGGCTCTTACGACTTGCGAGGGAAGTTAAGGGTGCGCCGACCAAAAACCACCACGGTAGTCACGGTTAAGATGAGATATGATGAAAAAACTATCGTATTACATAAACAAAATATATATTTAGTATCAAAGGGAACGTGTTTACAATTAGTCCGACCCATAAATTCATAACACACTATGTATAGTTTTTTCTACAATATCATTTAAAGTTGGGCAAAAATCATGAAAACGAGTGGCGGCATTTAGTTGATATCATAAAGTGTATCTAAATTATTGTATCTCTAATTATTTCTAAACAATCACCAATGTCTTAACTACAAATCGTCCGTCTCACATTTTCAATTTATCGAGCGGTTTTTTAAATTATTATTTATCAAATTAACACGTTAAATTCCCCATACAAAATAAGTATGGCCGCGCGGCATCAAATAAATATGGACGAACCAATTTCAAATAAAATATAATGACACTTGTCACTTACGGACGGCGCACCCTTAAGCAGATAATAATTATATTATTTTCACGTTCCAGATCAACATGGGAGCAATTCATTTCAGATCATTGAACGTATAGACGACATCATATAACAGTTTTTATATCAATAACATATTTTTTGTTTGACCTGGCATGAAGACAAGGTTAGCATCAGCTCGGTGCAGACTGCTAACCTTGTCCGGGGGCGGGGGCGGGTGCTAACCTTGTCGGTGGGCGGGCGCGGGTGCGAGCGCGGCGGCGGGGGCGGGGCCGGGGGCAGCTCCATCTTGGTGAGCACCTTGACGGGGGCGGCGCCCTTCACCAGCTCTGTCACCTTGTTGCGCTCGAACACGCGCCCGTTGTTGATCACCTAGCGAGTATTACATTATATGATATGATGTTGGAAATGAAACGCTTTTTACGAACCACTGGATTTTTATTTTACTTATTATATTACATTGCGGTTTTGAACCTTTTTCCCCGTGAAATCCACTAAAATCGATTCAATCCGAGAATCAATTAAAATCTCCGAAGAAGACAGTGTTGGCATCACGTAACAGGGCGCAATGTTAATTGTTACATTTTGTTACATGGTGTATGTTTAATTCCGAACTGCGTGACAAAATCGATAACATTTTTACTTTGTTATAAAATTTATAATTGTAAGTTTATTGTTATATTGTACTAGCTGCCCGTCCCTGCTTCGCACGGGTAGCATTCTAATGGTGAAAGAATTTTTGTAAATCGGTCCAGTAGAGAATGGTTCGTATGGGAAAAGAAAATTGTCGTTTTTGCTATTTTCCTCGTATTTTTTACGTTTTTTCTCTCCATAAGCACCTTCCTCAGACTTCATCAAACACAACAAAAAAGAAATCAGCCAAATCGGTTCAGCCGTTCTCGAGTTTTGAGAATAGCAACACATTTAGCGATTCATTTTTATTTACATAGATGATTTGGTAATGACTTACTTTTTTTTTATTGTTGCAAATGTCATTGTTTTTCTTAAAGCTGTGATGTTTCTCGCGCCCATTCTTCTCCACAGCTAAAAGATAGACGTCCTGAATGGGTAGCGGGTAAAAAAATATGTTTCGACTATAGTTATGTAGGTGTAAACCACCCACATAGCGCCAACGCAGTTAAAAAGACACCACGTACCAGCAGTCATGAAGACAACACGTAACAGGCAACGAGGACAATCATCGCCATTGTTATGACCATGATTATCACTCCCTAATCCATGTATAGCATTAATTAGAACATTAAGTCCACTATAGATTGTAATACAAAATCAAATAGAGACAGCCTTAATCAGCTCCTGTGGGCATCATCACCGGAACATCTGTTTGTAAATTAGCTTTTTAAAAAGCCTCTTGCCCTCGTCCACATCTTAACTCTATTCGATTTTATTTTTAACTTTGACTGTATTCCCCATACAGCCCTCAACCATTTTACATACAGGAGGGCGATTTTTCGGATCTCAACAGCGATTTTAAAATTTAAAGTGTCATTAAACTGTAAAAAGATAATATTCCTTGCATTACCTACAATAACCCTTTAACGGACATAACATGTTTGAATATTTCATTGGTTTTCAATATTATTTCAATGACATAAAGTTCAAAATGTGGTGGGAATATACATACCACTGCCTGTTAAAGGGGGAGCACTCATAATTTATATGTAATGTATAGAGTTAAGCATTATTTGTAATTGCGGGCTCTTGAAAGCGTTTCATTGTAAATGCATTAAATTAAATATTGAATGATTTGGTGACGACATACTTTTTTTTTGTAAAAAAAAAGTTTTTTTTGTCGTCACTTCTATTAAAACTGTGAAGTTTCTTGCGCCCATTCTTCTCCACAGCTAAAAAATAGACGTCCTGAATGTATGGACGGTTCAAAAGCACTTGTCGTAAGTTTATTTGAATAAAATATTTTGACTTTGACTTTGACTTTGACTATATCATAGTGTGAGAATTAGTCACCGGTACAAAATCACCCCCCGGTATTTGTCAATAAATGATTTTCTATTCTATTCAGCTTAGTTTTTACGTATTCTTCTTATTAAGTATGGTAGCCAGAACCGCACAGCTGTCGATGTCTAAATATACAAATGCAGGTAACTACAATATACCAACAACAGAACTATTTACCTTGATATTCTATCAGATTCCAGACGAGCGAGCGAGCGTTCCAGCCGCAGAAGGAACTATACAAGCTACTACTAGATACCAACCAAAATACAAAGAAGTTTGGTGACTTGTTTCTTTGTCGCACTTCCAAAAGAAGGAAGTCTACCAGCACACGTTTTCCCTCCTTGAGGGCTGTTTTGTTGGAGATATTTGTCGGAGCCGTTTACCAGGGTTCACTGCAGCCGCAGAATGAGCTATACAAGTCACTACAAGACAACAAAGGTTCTGAGTGGTAGAGCCACGCTGCGTTGCAGCACGAAATGGTCCGGCTCGCCCGGCGTAATACAACCCTCTCACAGAATATCGGCGTGAAACAATGGCACTCGTCACTGTTGTGTTGAAAGCACCGGAGGCCCATCTCTCACCCCTCCCCCCTCCCAATTCCTACTCCCTCCTCTGGATCAACTCCTCCCTCAAGGCCGGCAACGCATCTGCGATTACTTTGGTTTTGCGGGTGTCCATGGGCGGCGGTGATTACTTTCCATCAGGTGGCCCGCCTGCTCGGTTGCCTCTTTTAAATATAAAAATAAATAAAAAAACCACAAAAACCAACCAAAATAACTATTTACCTTGATATTTTTCTCGTTGAGTATGGTGACGAGGTCCCTCACAAACGAGTTGTTAGGGTACAGCTGCCGATGTCTACAATGCACATCAGCCTCCAGATGTTCGTCGGATCCGTTGGCGAGCGTGCGCTCCAGCCGCAGAATGAACTTGTTCTTGGCGCGGCGGCGGCGGCTGCGCTTGCGCATGCGTTTCTTGCCGCGTCGCTTCTTGTGGTGACGGCGAACGGTGGAGTTTTGGGGGGTGTCGGGGTTCTCCTCCGCGAACGAGAGGAGGGAGCGGGATATGCGCCTGACGAAGACAAAGTCAAATGTGTTTATTGCCTTCATGTGGTGGATTTTTTAAGGTTTAGAGTAGTGGTACTAGGGTTTGACAGGAACCAGCGATCGACACTTTTTTACCCTTGTTCATCATCATCATTATCATCATCAGCTCATATTTATGTCCCCACTACTGGCGCACGAGCCTTCCCTATTGATGGATGGGGGAACGGGCCATAAACCACCACGCGGGCCCAGTGCGGTGCGGTGGTGTTAACGACTGCTAATGCAGCCAGGACCAACGGCTTAACTTGCCTTCCGAAGCACGAAGAAGCTCGAAATGAAAAATTTTTGGTCACCCGTTCGATGACCGGCTTTTGCGAAAGTTGCTTAATCTCAGCACCCGCAGACCGGGCGCGTTAACCGCTGCGCCATCAAACTCCTCAACCCTTGTTACCCACTAGAAACTTTGGGGGCGTTCTGCTGTTCGCAAATGGGAGCAAGAGACCAAAAGCACACGGTGTTATTTTTTTTAGGTATGTTTGCTACTGAGTGTTAAAATATGTTAATATATTCAACATCATCATCATCAGCCTATAACCGTCCACTGTTGGACATAGACCTCCCCTTGTGCACGCCACCGAGCACGATCCGCGGCTACTCTCATCCAGCTCTTGCCAGCCACCTTGCGAAGATCGTCGCTCCACTGAGGGCGTCCCACACCATTCAATTAAAATTTTATTACAACTGTAGTATGGGCTTACCGCTGGCCCCTGAGCTTGCGCAGCCTCTCTTCCTGGTCGCTCGGCTCCACATCATCTGCGATAAACCACGTTATTTATTTACAGGCTGTCACGAGCCACTTCGAACTATTTTTCATCTATATTTATATATTTTGAAACTATAATTCAAAAATCATTTATTCAGTTTAGGCTACAAGTAGCTCTTGTGAATGTCACTATGCCATCGGTTCGTAAGTCTACTCTGGGCGGGAGATCTTGTACTGAGAAGAACCGGCAAGAAACTCAGCAAGTGTCCAGCTCTTTTCTCCCTTACAGCGTCAAAAATATTGGAAAATGCCCTATTTTAGCAGGACACTTTCCATCACAAATAAACACATAAAAATAAAAAAAAAATAGAAGACAACCACATGTAAAAAAACAAAATTAAAAATCTAAATTAACAAATTTACCATCAGGTAAAAGTTCCAATTTCCACAATGTCATACAGTACCACTACAGTACTCTAAATTCTATTATTATTCTATTCTATATTTAGACAACATCACATATATTGTTCTGATCCCAAGGTAAGCAGCTAAAGCACTCGTTTCATGGAAATCAGAAACAACGACGGCACCACAGCCACCCAGACCCGACACAATATCGGAAAGTTCGTTTTCGACATTGACCCGACCGGGAATCGAGCCATCTCTGAGTTAGCGCCGCCCAAGGTCCGGCGTGCAACCCACTCGGCTACGGAGGTCGTCTAATGTTGCAACATCAGTTATAGGTTTATTAGTGTCTAATGTATTTTGATGATGATTGAAAGTCTGTGCTATGACTGTTGATTGTATGGCTGTATGACTATTGCTGGCCTAATTGACTAAATAAAACGAATAAGAATATACTCAAAGAAGCACTTAAAAAGAATTTATTTATTTATTAACTGAAAAAAATTTTGAACATCAAAAATCAAATCATGTATGTCATACATGGATCTATTTATAAAGCCTTTTTTTTCTGGATTATCTATTTACACACAATGCAAACTTTTTGCTTAAACAAATTCAAGAACATTTCACTAAAATGTTGTTTCCGATTTCAGTGGTCAATTTGAGTTTTGGTACACTAATACCCACTTTTTATTTTGAGAGCGTAAGCAAAGTCAGTCAAAGTCATTTTCCTTCATAGTCTTAAAAAAATGTAAAAAGGGTCCCCCAATCAACACTTGAATACGGACCTGGAAAGACCGGCAGATTCCGACCTCTGATCATCATAAATGAAGGAAACACTGATTATTTATCAATTGTAAGAAAAATTACTTCGACACTGGCTTAATGTGCTAATCGCACGAAGCCATCAACTAGAATATAAAGTGTATCCGAGTGTGCGGTACTCACTGCCGCTGCGGAAGTCGTTGTCCTGCGTGTAGTCGATGGCCCAGCGCTGGGCGGGCGCGTCGCCGCGGCAGGCCAGCGCGCGCACGTCGGCCGCCTGCTCGAAGCCCGCGTCCAGGCACAGCCCGCTGGCCGCGTGCTGCAGCTGCCCCGACGCCAGGTAGCGCCAGCGCTGCGCAAACACCTCTGTTACAGCCGCTCACGTGACCCAGCCACCGCAAATTCAAAATCATTTATTCATGAAATGATTTTGTTTTGTTTATATAATTTTAACGCATATTTTGTTGCGAAACAAATTACAAAAACACAAATGTTGAAAAAATTTCCACGAGCAGGATCATTAGCATCCGATCAAAGTAAAAAAGTAAATAGTGTTGAATAATTTAGGCGGGCTGGTTCTAAATCCACGATAGCTCAATCGGAAGAGCACCTGACCCGGTATGTCAGAAGTGTGCAGGTTCGAATCCTGCTCGTGGAAATTTTTTCAACATTTGTATTTTATGTTTAAATTTTGCGATTACTGGTGCGATAAAAAAAATCGCCGTTCGTCGCTGTCGCAACCGTCTGTTAGCCGCGGGTGCCCTTCGGTTCGCCTAAAAATGTTAGTCCTAATATTACATGGCCAAACCATATTGGCCTAAACTTTAAACGAACAATTGTTGTTGCGCCTAAAAAAAAAATTCAAAAAATTTATTCGGCGTAGCAGGCTTAGGTTCTAACAATAAATCTAATACAAAATATTCAAATTAAAAAAGCTACGACGAACTGGACTCCTCTCAGCATAAGTTGCAGCTACAAGAAACTGCAACGCTGATTTTCAGAGAATAACAATTGTTTTGCCACCATTATTTTTAGCCCTAATTTTAGGATCTTGTGAAAAAATACCCTAAAATATATTGGCATAACGTTATTTTGGCATTACGACGTTTTCGCTTAATATATAAAATCTCGAATTTTAGCATATCTAATATTAAATGTGCCAAAATATATAAAATATAACAATAATTATTATACTAGCTGCCCTGCTCCTGTAGGTCACCTGATAGGTTAGAAATTTAAGACAATCGCGAGGCGCAGCGTAGCGATTGTCTTGAATTTCGAGGTTATTTTTTTTATTAGACTACAGAAATGTAGCTCCATACAAAAATATCTTTTTTTATAGCTGTGGGGGGGGGGGGGGGGTTCCCCCCTCTCCACTCTCTTTTTTCCCCCAAGAGATATGTACTGTCTACTTTTCTCAAACACAAACCCGTCAATATTTAATTTTAAGCCCCCACTATTTGTTCTAAACAATAAACGACATCTACTTTTTGTTACAATACCTACATGCGTTTGATTAAATCAATTTGCAATTACTTTGCCTTATTAAAATGCGTAGGCGTTTTATACTTTGTGATTTTCAATTTTGTGTGAATTAATATTTAGTAATTGCAAACATTAGGGATTACGAATTGTTCCGCCAAATGTCGCATTTGGTAAATAACAATATTGTGATAAAAAGTTAGGCGAAGTGAAATTAGACCAAACACGATTATGAAGAGTGAAATTATGCTAACAATGCCAATGAGAATTGCCAATGAGAAGTACAAAAAATTAGGCGACCCGATATTTACCCGTTAGCCGCACCTCGCATCTAAATTGCACTTTATTTAGACGCCGATAGAATCGTAATTTAGTTAAACGTTTGTGCGGAGTGGCAGCTGGTCCTATCTGTGGTGTCACAATCAATGTGAAATGTACAATTAATACAAGTGCCTCAGTTAGAGGCGCGCACCGACCTGCCGCCGCTGCTTGCCGTGGCAGGTCATCATCAGCACGCGGCGCCCCGCCGCCGGCGCCTCGCCCCTGCAATGACAACCAAACTGAAGTGTTGCAGCGTGTGGGATACCCCAGGGCTCAATACTGACACCTCTTTTATTTTTGGTGGGATTCCCCAGGACTCAACTTTGGGTATATCAACGCACCTGAGATGGTTAAGTAGCTGCGCCCTGCTGCAATAGTAGCGTTTTGGGCTATGCAGGGCTCGGTAATGGAACTTGTTTTATTTTTGATATACCGACTCACCCGAGGTGCTAAACTAGGCACTGTTGCGTTATGGGGTACCCCAAGGCTCGGTAATGGGACCTGTTTTGCTTATGGTACTGACCTGGCGTGCCCTGCAGCGTTGTGGGATACCCCAAGGCCCAATATTGGGAATTCTTTTAATTATGATATATCGTACTACAGCGTTTTGGGACACCACAGAGCTACAGGAATCTGTTTGCAGAATACCAGGTGGCATGCTGGATTTCAGTTCAGTTGTCCTCGTCCCTCAACTCCCCGACAGTAGATACGCTGTAGTACTGCGTGGCCTGCAGCGTTGTATAATACCCCAAGGTTTGATGTAAGGTCCTCTTTTCTTTTTGGTGGGATACCCCAAGGCACAACTTTGAGCTCTTTTTAATTTTCAGTATATTAACTGACCTGGCATGCTGGACCTCAGCGCAGTTCTCCTCGTCCCTCAGCTCGCCGGCGGTGGAGAGGCTGAAGTACTGCGTGGCCTGCAGCCGCTGGTGGCACGGGTACACGCCGAGCGGGGACGCGTTGCCTTCGCGCTGCAGCGTGTCCAAGCACATGTTGGTGCCGGGGTTCATGAACCTGAAAACAGGGGGCGATGTTACTAAATACTCTCAATTTTTTTTACCTAATATTCGTGGTTCTTATAACATCTACTTTTCTACGAAATGTTTTAGTATGTTCAGGCCTAGCGCCTACATCACTAGTTTAGCAACAAACATTCGCTCGAGCTTACTACCTACAACGATGACATTTATTTTTTATCCACCTGCAGACAATTTCTCATTAAATCAGTTTGTTCAAAGCTAATCTAAAATTTTAACTAACTTTTTATTACAAATCAAGTTAAAAAACATTTTGGGTTTAATTTTGAGGCTCCTTTATGTTCACTACAAGATACTATTTGTCCACTTGATTTCGCCGTTCAATGTATTTTGTTTGCTTTAATTTAAAATTATAAATTACATTTATCGATAGCATAGTAGGCAGTGCACCTGACCCGGCATATCATGGGGTGCGGATTCGAGTACTGCTCCAGGAATTTTTTCAACACTTTGACTTATTTCAAATTTGATCGCAACAATATTTGCGTAAAATTATATGTAAACTAGCTGCCCCCGGCGGACTTCGTACCGCTTTGACAGTTTCCATGACAACACTACAAACAAATCATTTTGTATTGGAAAAATTTCAAAAATCAAAAAAAATTTAGAGGTGGACCACCCTTAACATTTAGGGGGATGAAAAATAGATGTTGGCCGATTCTCATAGATACCGGATAAGCACAAAAAATTTCATCAAAATCGGTCAAGCCGTTTCGGAGGAGTATGGCAACGAAAACTGTGACACGAGAATTTTATATATTAGATTATCATAAATTTAAATAGTTGGTGACTATCATTGGAATGTTGTCTTCTTTCGGGAAGATTCTGGCGATACATTCAATATTAGCTCCTTAAAAAACACGAGAATTATGATTATATTTATATTTACATACATTGTTACATAAAGACCGGCGACGTTGAAAATCCCGCATGAGGCAATCAGCAAGATCTCTCCAAAAGGTAACATTGTTACAAGAAGTTTGGACTTTACGTAACTACGGTTGAAACTATAAAATTAGCACTGCATACCTATATTTATTAATTTACAATACCTTTCTAAAAAGTATTATTAATGTGTAACATCTTTCATATCGCTTTCTTGCAACTTGTGGGAGTGATTTCGTGAAATGGGACGGAAGTGTGTAACAGGATGTCGGAGAAGCGCGCAAGCACGCCATTTGATTTGACGAATGAGCGCGCGGTATCGCATTCCTTTTAGTGTCAATTAAATAAAATACAATTTTCATAAAAAACTAATTTTTCTTTGTTATGAAAAATCATTTCAAATAATACCTGACTACCTGACCTGTTAAAATTGATTATTACTAAGGTGAGATACCAAATGTTACACATCACATGCGACTACTGTAAGGCTTGCTCGTTTTTTTTATTTTAAGATTCTTGTATTACATAAGGAAAAGCAATAAATAATTGAAATTCCCATCAAACTATATTGAACACTGCTATTCGGCGGCAGATATAAGAACCTCTCTCTGCTCAATGACGGTCTATCACAGCGGCGGTGGCGGTACGCACCTGCCGTAGCCGTACACGTCGCGCACCGGCACGAACTTCTCCTTATAGACGTTGTCGAGGTACCATTGGAAGCTCTTGCACTTGAGCTTTTCGCGCAGGACCTTGCGGTGGGTCACGTCGCCGATCTTCGGGTTATTCTGATTCAAAAAAATAATAGCAAATTTTATAATAATAATATTTTATTTTATTTATTTTGTTTCCAAAACAGTTATTTATAACACTTAATAAGTTTATGCTGCAAATAGCTGTTATGAATGTCACTATGCCATCGGTTCGTAAGTCTTCTCTGGGCGGGAGATCTTGTACTGAAAAAAAAACCGGCAACAAACTCAGCAAGGGCATTTCTCTTCTCCCTTACAGCGTCCAAATATTGGAAAATGCCCATCATAAAGGACACTTTCCAACACAAATAAAAACACAAAATATAAATAAAGCACTCACTCTTAGGTCGGGGCGGTGCAGGTAGAACAGCTCGGCGTACTCGTCCATCCACACTTCCGCCATTCGCGCCGTGTTGATGCCTGCGAACGAACGAGTGAATGATGAACGAATCATCATCAGCTCATTTACAGCGTTCAAAGTTCAGCGCCTTGAGGGGCATTCAAATAAGTCGCTAGGCAGCACTGTAACCATACTTGTCACAATACGCCACGCGGCAGTAAATTAATATTAAACTCTCGGTCTGATGTTAAGTGACGATACGACCGAAAGTGGAAGCGCACTTCACCCGGAATCCTCATCTACTGAGGCTCCTGATCCTGCATTACGTATTTGGGTAGAATTCTACCATCAGGCAGCCAGTAATCAGAAATCATTAATTTGTTAAATGTTAAACGACAATGTTTCGTGCTCGTGCACGGAATACCTCGGTGAATACTGACCGTGCGTGAACACTGACCGTGCGTGAACACTGACCGTACCTGAATACTGACCGTGCGTGTGTACTGAGCACTCGTGAATACTGACTGTTCGTGTGTACTGACCACACGTGAATACTGACCGTGCGTGTGTACTGAGCACTCGTGAATACTGACTGTTCGTGTGTACTGACCACACGTGAATACTGACCGTGCGTGTGTACTGAGCACTTGTGAATACTGACTGTGCGTGTGTACTGACCACACGTGTGTACTGAGCACTCGTGAATACTGACTGTGCGTGTGTACTGACCACACGTGAATACTGACCGTGCGTGTGTACTGAGCACTCGTGAATACTGACTGTGCGTGTGTACTGACCACACGTGAATACTGACTGTGCGTGTGTACTGACCACACGTGAATACTGACCGTGCGTGAATACTGACTGTGCGTGTGTACTGACCACACGTGAACGCTGACCGTGCGTGAATACTGACCGTGCGTGTCGGTGTGCGCGGGCAGGCCGTAGGGGTGGAAGCTGCGGAACACGTGGCCCACGCGCGAGCACGGCACCGTCTCCAGCGTGCCGCCGCCTGACCACACAACAGTAATTAACTATTAATACTTAATTATAAATATTAAATATTAGACAACATCACATATATTGTTCTGATTCCAAGGTAAGTAGCTAAAGCACTCGCTTTATGGAAATTAGAAACAACGACAGTACCTAAGACCACAAGAAGTAACCACCCGGACCCGACACAATATAGAAAAGTTAGTTTTTCGACATTGACTCGACCGGGAACCGGACCTCAGAGTTAGCGCAGCTCAAAGTCCGGCGTACAAGCCACTCGGCTACGGAGTTCGTTATAACTGTATACACATAGAGGAGCTCGACGGCTCAGTGGTTAGCGCGCCCGGCCTGCGACCGCTGAGCGACTGCCACTGCAAAGGCCGGTCACGTATCTGCCACTTGGTGTAGAGAGCAAAAATAAAATTTAAATAAGCTAAATTTATCTCGTTCTTATAATGATGTGCAAACAACATTCGCTCTTAAAGTAATAAAGCAATTTAATTGTCGACTATACAATTTTTTTTTTAATTTTAATTTAATCGCCCCTGTGGTCTAGTGGTTAGGATACACTTATCTAAATATGTCGCCATAACATCAATGTTGGTAGCATTGTTGTGTTCCGGCAGCTAGAGATAAGATAGCCAGTGCCTCAAGATATGCAAATAAATGAATTGAATTGAATTGAATTTTTAATTTTTAATTTTAAGTAAGTATAAATAAATTTATAATTAATTATTTTAAAAGTAAAAATTTACTATGGCGTTGTGTTATCAAATTTGTGGTATTTCATCTGTATGGCCATCGGTTGCAATAACCGTTGGTGCCGCTATTAGCACACAAAAAATTAAAAAGCAGTGACAAAATTCAGCGCTTACGTCAGCCTTCCCAGTAGCATAGCGGTCAGTGCAGCCGCCCGGATTGCGGAAGACCCAGGTTCGATTCCTGGCTGGGTCGAATAGGCGTTTAATTTTTTCACTGTATTTTATAAATATTCAATTGAATTAATTTGACTTTTAAAGTTGTTAAGTTACAGTAAGCATGAGTATGGTACGTGGGTACTCACACTGCCATATGCGGAAGGACATCTCGAGGTTCTCGCCGCCCCAGCCGGCCATCTGCTCGTCGTAGGCGCCCAGCTCCCAGTAGTACGCGCGGTTGATCGCGAACAGCCCGCCCGCCATCGTGGGGGACCTGCCGCCGTCACCACGTCACTTAGCACACCATCACATCACCGTCATCACACGGGACACGGGGACACGCGCTAGTGCGTAATGCCGTTTCCTCTAGAAAACCTCCGAAGGTGCTTCGTTTCACACGGCTTAAGGAACCCTTTAATTTCTTGCGGCCCCCAAAAAAGTCCGGTAAAGTTAAAAATGCCGTCTGAGGCAATCAGAAACCTCTCTCCAAAAAAAAACAAACCACATAACACAAACGGTCGCATGCCTAGCATAGGGCCTAGGCTCCACCGAAGTGGTGACGTGCGTAGAGGGGAGGAGATCACGTAATCTACGCGTAATCTACGTCACTGATTTATTTTTATTTTATTCGGGACAACAACAGCTACTATAAAGTACTAAACGTAAATACTAAATGCTTTTCAAATATGTCTAGTCACAACGAAGCCAATAACAGTTATCCACGTCATTTTAGTAAAAACAGATATTTTTTTAAAAAGAATAAAATTATTATAGCATGCATTATCGACACAAGCTTAAACTAATTATATTTTTTTAGCTAATACAAAAACAAAAAAATGACTTGCAAAATAAGAACAGTAACAGCATCTATGTTAATATAATACATTATACACATATATTTATATATTTATATTTATAGGTACTTGATTAAACGCGTTGATTATATGTGCCTTACAAATAAACAAAGAATAAGGTCCGAATAGTTATTCCGTGTTTTGTTCCCGTCATGTAAACGTCATTTCAAATTAGAGTAAAAGAGACAAAACACGGAATAACTATTCGGAGCTTATTCTTTGTTTATTTGTAAGGCACTAATAGGAGAACAGTAAAACTAATCTCTCTCTCCGCTAGTCTCCACTTTGGTGGAGATATTATAGCGTGAGAATTAGTCACCGGTTTCAAAAATCGGATCCCAGCCTTGGCCTTATCATTACTCAGCGCTGGCTTTAGGGCCTACCCTAGGGTAGAGCGAGTGGAGATGTCTATAGACGCCTGGTGGCAAGGGGCACTAAAATGCTACAATGCGAAAACAGTTACGAGCAAAAAATTCAATTTTCTTGATGCCTTTGGAGATAGAGATAGTGTAGACTGATCTACACTAGTCTGCTGCTGGACATGGGCCTCTCCAAGTGCACGCCATTGAGTAATGGGTGCGCTTTATTTGATTAAATAATTAAATGATCTAATTTTATCTGGTATAACGTTCATTTTATATAATTTTTACTTCAAATAAATACAGTTCCTATAATTACATTTCGTATAATTATTGTTTGATATATAATACAGGTGCTATAAAATCATTTTGTATACCACTCATGACATATAAAATTCATTTTATATAATGCTTCATTTGATAGAAAAACAAGTAAACAAATTTTAATTGATATAACGCTTATTTAATATAACTTTGCTTAAAATAAATACAGTTTCTATAATTTAATTTCGTATAATCATTGTTTGATATAATATACAGGTGTTATAAAAGCATTTTGTATACCAGTCATGGGATATAAAAATCATTTTATTTAGTGCTTAAATGTTATAACTTTTATGAGATATAACAATAATTTGCTATAAAAAATTGGAATTTATTTCTACTTTAGGGCGAATCCGACTCAGTCAACCTCTCCCACCACGTGGTACTTGTCTGCCCTACCCCTAGAGTGTAATTCAATAAGGCGAAGACGCGGAGGGCGGCAGCCCCCACCCGCCATAACAAGACACACCGGCGGCCGGGCCCTCCGTAGCGGCTGAGGCTGGTCGCCGAAGGCGACCAGCAAGCCGAAGCTGCGAAGGAGAGCGTGGGCGCCTGTGTCTTGTTACGCCAGGGTGGAGGGGCTGCCTACCCGTAGCGTCAGAGCACACGCAAACCTAATTGCATGCTGCATGCCTGCATGCTGCATGCCTGCATGCTGCATGTCTGTATACTGCCTGCCTGCATGCTGACTGTCTGTATTCTGCATGCCTGTATGCTGCCTGCCTGCATGCTGCATGCCTGCATTTGACATTTTTGCTGTTTGATGTAGGGCATGCGTTATACGATATGAGACTTATATTTATCAATTTTACATTGAATAATAATTATAGCATTTGAATAGTATATAAAATGAACTTTAGAGATGGTGATTGTTATATCAAATGAAATAAGACAATTTAAATTTATATCAAACGTAAACTATATTAAATGAGTTGTTATACCACAAAAGCATTATATTAGATGATTTTATATCATTTAAATGTTAGATTAAATATACTTATAACAAAATTTCTACACTTGTTTATAATATTTGAACATTATATGAAATGAAGTTTAGAGTTATTGATTGTTATATCAAATAAATTTAGATTTCGTGAATTTATATCAAACGTTTATTATATGAAATGAGTTGTTATATCATAAAAGATTATCTTAAATGAATTTATATCACTTAAATGTTAGATCAAATATACTTATACCAAACATTACACACCCTTGAGTAATATCTTGTTTTATTTTAATTCTCACTCTACCTTGATCAAGGACTAGGGCCGGCGCTATCTTCACTTACTGTCAAGTGAGATAAAGGCCAAACGCTTATCCGTTGTGGAATTAAATAGTAACGCAGCACTTACCAAGTGGGCGCGATGTCCGAGCCTCGTCGTTTCTTCTCCCTTTCAGGCACTTCTATCCAGTTAAAGTGCCCCATGAACGTGAACCCACCGACCTGTTGACACATGTCAATGGTTGAAACACGATGTAGAACAAATTATTTCTGTGGAAAACATTTCTTACAAAGTGTGGAAAAGCTTTCTTACAAAGAGTGGAAAAGTATTATTACCGAGTGTGGAGAAGTGTTTTACTAAGCGTGTAGTAGTGTGTTTTACTAAGCGTGTAGTAGTGTTTTTTACAAAGTGTGGATAAGTTCTGTTACAAAGTGTGTAATAGTGCAAAATTAACCTACTCACACCTGTGCATTCATATCTTAACAGAGATCTAGTGCACACATTGACAGCTGAATACCGAGAATAATAAAATGGAAAGGTAAATGACAGATCCTCTAAGACATAATAAGTTGAAATAAAGTGCAATAAAAAAAACTGTCGTTATTTTTAATTATATATTGAACACCCTAATTATAATTATACCTATATGTGGAGATTTGTAAATGGCATTGGTTAACTAATTGTCTAGTAATAGTTAATATTTGACTGTAAATCTTCCAACAAGCAAATAAATAAATAAATAAATATATAACTCATTTTTTACCAATTATATAACGGAAAACAAAACAGGAAAACTTTTAAAAGCATCAACAAATCAAGTGAGCTATACTACCAAGCGATTGCTTCATGTTAATAAGTGGAGAGATAGATATATTTTTATAGTAAATAGATACAATGATGTAGGTAAGTACTTGTTATAAAAAATATACTTTTTAATAATTATATAAAAGCCATAATAAATGTTCAATAGAAGTGACATATTGTCAAAAAGTAATTATGATTACATATTATTAAAAAAAATATTATCTATATGTATAATATATAAAAATCAATTGCTGTGCGTTTGTCTCGCTAAAACTCGGGAGTAGCTGGACCGATTTGGCTAATTTTGATTTTGAAATATTTGTAAGTAAGTTCAGGGAAGGTTTAAACGGTGACAAACATAAATAATAAGTAACGGAAAATACTAAAAAAAAAACGACAATTTAATTTTCCAACACAAAATGTTTTGTTTGTTTTGTTGTAATGGAATCTGTCAAGGCAGTACGATGTCCGCCGGGGTCAACTAGTTTTTAATATTTATTGAAATTATTGTCATATTGAAACTTAAAATTTCAAAACCGTGCTCATAGATTTGTTATCGAATAATAAACAGCGGATAGTAAAAGTACGCACGCAGCAGTCCGAGTGCCAAGTGCGAGTTTCATTCGTGAATATAGCTCGCACTGGGAACAGAGCAGTAGAGCAGGATTGTGCCTCACTTGCCGTCCTCACCTTGCCTACCCGCGAGTTGCACTAAGGCACTGGCTATCTTATCTCTAGCTGCCGGAACACAACAATGCTACAAACATTGATGTTATGGCGATGTTATTTAGATAGGATGGTGGTAGCTAGCCAGGCGGACAAACAAGCCCTACCACCAATTAAACCGAGTACACCAACATGTACCTCCCGCTGGGAATTAAACCCGGGACCTCTGGGTGTGAGACCGGTGGTCTTAACCGGTGACAAGCAATAAAGATTTAAATTTGTACGCACGCAGCAGTCTGATACACGCGTCAGTGCGCACGCACATCTAGTCCTCGAGCCCACGTGAAAGGTATCGATTCATCCGATCGCGAGCCACCGTCGCGTGTGATCTCACCAATCATATCATAAATTAACGATGGTGTACAGTGAACCACACATCGACGGCGACGGTAACAAATAGGCAAGTTCACACGCCTGCACATCAACCTACCCAAAACTGTATTTTTTTTTTCAATAAATGTTCAACCATATGCTATATACATAACGTTCAAAGTCTATTGAGGAAATTTAACAGTTTGTGGTAGTCTGATGTGCACGCATGTGTACAATGATTTTCTATTTGGTGGAAACGGTTGTTTTTCTGTTATGATGAGGTAAGTCTCGGTTTTTGTGTCTCTGTTTGCATGTCATCGGCGACGTTTCAATGTCTTTTTTTTCATACCGCATAGTAACAATAGGTAATAGCTGTGTGACGTGACGTCTAAGAATATTAGATATTTATTTCATACTTTAAAAGTATTGCTGCAGTGCAAGAAATTTGCGAAGTTTTCTCAAAGATTTATCATTTAACTTTGCATCAAAGATGTTATAAAATTGCTGTTTTCCAATTTATTTTTATAATGATTCCTCGTTTACCCACCAATTTGCCTTGTGCTTGGGGCATCGGCTTAGATGGTATGAGCTTGCCTAGAAAAGGCCTTTTACACTTTATTAGCCTTGAAGAGGCTAGGTTTGCACACATCAGCTGGCAACAAAGTTGAGATATTAACAATAATATAACGACCAAGTAGTCGTTCCACAAACTTAAAACAGTCTCTAAATCAGGCAGTTACATTTATACATCTAATGAAATAGATAGAATGTTCTTATAATCCGTTAAAACAAAATACAAATATAAATGTTTACACTGTGGTAGTGTACTAATTAATTGTTAATATAAGTATTCTATCAACTCGAAACGCGCAATTATTTTATTAAAGCAATTAACCTATTTGGCCCGCTGTACTCAATTAAGTACTCAACTTATCGCCAAGTGTGCGTCAAATTGATTTTGAAAATAAATTTCAAATAATAACCGTATCGTGTAATATTACACGCTATAAAGAGCCTTAATGCCGACTAAGGAACTTTTTAAATCGCGTTTTAGTCGAATATCATATTTTTTAAAGTTGTATATTAACTCTATAGATTTGACCTTAAAAAAAATACTAATTGGTTCGAAAAGTATTGTAGTTTGTAATGAACATTAAAATGTATAAAGGCTCTCAATATCACGACGACCCATAGTTCTGTTGCGTTGTCATACTAAAGCACACGAGTATTTTGTTTAATTTAATTAGTCGACAATCAAGCGTCCGGCCTTTTTTACTTTGGTGCAACACACGGCCAGTAAACGTTAAGGCTGAAGACCACACATCACCCGCAATCCTCATCCGCAAATGAACTAGCTATCTTCAACCAAACCTGCTGGCAAATGCACGAAGACCTCAGTGTCAGAGGTAACATAGGCGGCAGGCGGAAATAGATTGACGTCAGTAGTCTATCGTGGCTGGGATTGAACCACGACTACTCACATTACTCGACGCCGCCGCCGATCGAACGTTCGTAATTATGTATGTAAAGACATTATATTTGTTTAGTTATAGCTTTTGCCGGACTCTCAAGAGTGCTCGAATAAGGACAGACAAACAAAGTTAAACAATTGGTTAGTTCATGCGACAATCACTACTTGCAGTTTAAGCGTTGTTTTAATTCTGCGTTATACATGCTTAAATGTTAACTGACGTGCAACGTCAAGGACAAAATACTAATAGGAAAATTAACAAGACGCCGAACAATAAGAACGGTAAAAGGTCATCCCTGCAACGTTAGACGACGCAGGGAACGGCTAAACAAACTTAAATGCAGCTTGTGTACAACTTGAGTATTGCTTAAGATCTCTGTAATATCAGTGCATCATTGGACTAAGACTGCGTGTTCTTGAATTTGAAGACAACCAATAAAGCATGATATAGATGCACTCGCTACTGAGTTGTTAGATCCATGTAGGAAAGCGAAGCGTCATACTACTAGAGACAAAAATGCTGCTATTTGTGATTTTACACAACAACTAGCTATAAAGTCAAGAGTCTCTATCTACGTCGCAGCAAGGCTAATATTTAAGAAGTACATTACTTCAGGAGGTACTCCAGGTCTGGAATTGCTCACGCCTGGCTGGCAGCTGCTGTTGGCAAAGCGTCCTCGGGACGCGTTCAAGAATATCCGAATATAAAACGGGATTTTAACGGAGCTTTAGAACTAGACCAAAGAAGTTTAAACTAGCGAAAAAGTAAACTTTGCCATTACTTTGCTGCTCCGAAAGATGCGACGTTTAGCAACTGGGAAGACTTAAGATCTACGTAGGACCGCGCAAAGTCAATCCAGATTTTTTTAAATTATTTGTACCCAGCAGAGAGTATTAGTACATGATCATAACTGCTGCAATGATCCTCAGTACTACAAACACAATAACTATCCTGCAAGAAATAACTGTAACCATCGATGCTAGAACGATCCTCGGTCATGCTATACAACAACTATTTAGAAATACAGAACTACGACTTCCACCGTTAGACTAGAACATAATCAGCCCAGGGTTAGACAAGCGCCACAACCACAAAAATCCAAGACCTGGAAGTACTCGGCGGCGTCGAGCTGGAAGCTTGTCTGGTCGATAACGTCGATGAGCGGCGTCAGCACCGCGTCCCGCTTGTGGCGCACCCGCTGCAGCAGCGGCCGCAGCCAGTCAGTCTCCGCCTCGCAGTGTGCGTCCAGGAATATCAGCACGTCGCCGCGGGCAGTACGTGCGCCGCGCATGCGCGCGAGGATCAGGCCCTGCCTACAAAAACGCTAGGTCCTTTACCATGTCCGGAAGGCGAGAGACGTTCCACGCGTAAGTCGTCTTTTTTTTTAATATTGCTTGGTTTTTACAGCGTAACTGGACTATTTGTGACCGGCACCTTAAAAAAGTTTCTCAAGTCGTGTAATCGACATATCCTCAGAGGGTTTCTAGAAGACGGAATCATGCAAGCTTGTCCCCGTCCCCTACTAGATTATCTATGGTGTTATGGTTGGATCGAATGTTGACTCTAGTAAAAGCGTGCAACGCGCGAGATTTTTGCGGACACAATTAGACATGGTCTTAAGAATGCGCGTGAACTGGAGGCAATGTAATGGCACCCAGTACCGCGTCATAGCGCCTATAAAATAGCGCGAGATTTGGACAAATTCTAAATTCTTAGTGATCGTTACCAGTAAGCCTGGTTATACAGGAGCTGTCACGTTTAAGTCGGTTATGCGCAGAATTTTGATGTTTTTTTTTCAACTACTATTTTTGTTACTATATTCCTCTTTCACGCAAGCGAGTTCTACGACGCGAATTCGATAGTTATTCGTGGTAAGCCCACTGGTCACTAAAAATCAGCGTCTTGGCTTCCCATACCATATACTTAGTAGCAACCATTTCATTTTTGCTCCGTAACAATAATTGTGATAATTTAAGTTTACTTTTTATGGTTTAATTAATTTATTTTTAATAAGTGTCTATTTTATTTCGCCGTAAACATTCACCATGGCATAACAACCGTCCTCAAACAAGGACAGAGCAAAAAATAAATAAGTATTGAACTGCAATACTTATTTATTTCTATTTAGTTTATAGCATTTTTGCTTTTATATTCTTTAAAACCCCATCAATATTCACGTCACACGCAACGTGAAAGTATCAAATAAAAATTCACAGTAGTAAAAAATTATAAGATCACTTTTAAATCATACATTTGGAAAAAAGTTGTTTTAATTGACCTAATTTATTAAAAAGAAGAAAATATAATAATATAGTTCAACACCTGAAAATAGAATTGTATTGTATTGTATACATGTACCTACATAAGACCTTTATACCTACTCTTAATTGCAATAAATATATTATAATACGTATTTGTAATTGAAGACAAGGAGGTGAATATAGATAAAAACCATCATAAGTAGACTTAAATACATATTTACAAACAATAGCTTAATAATACAAGCACAAAAAACCAAGTTTGAAATTATTATACAAAAGAAAAACAACACACACTTTACTTTACAACAACAAAAAATGTAATACACAAACAACAAAAGCGAAACAAAACAACAACAAAGTTTGATACAATGAAAATGTGCTACAATATACCTAGTGACTTATCATAAACTAGCTTTCGTTCGCGGCTTTGCTCACGTGGGCTACGCGACTTGTGATTGTTATATATAAAAGCTAACTTAATAAAGGTAAGTATCGGCGGGATCGTCCTGAAACACTTCATCATTTCTCACCAGGCCAAATACCAAAACTCATAGATTAATCTTTTTAAATTACTGTTTCCGTACAAACTTTCCTCCCCTATTTCATCTTTTTAGGGGATGTTTTTCGAAAAATGCTAAAACAAGTCATTCTTTATGTTTATTAAATATCGATTTAAATAATACATTTTGATATTTCTTATTTTAAAAATAACGATTTCTCCAAAAAAAAAAACCTTTACCTCATTTTTACCTCCTTTAAAGGAAAATATACAAAATTCCTGAGACACGTCACATTCTTAATTTATTTTTAAAAAGCCAAATACGCATTTTACTGTAAACTGACGGATTTTATGAAATACTTACTTAAAATGAACGACTTTAAATCCGTAAATCATTATACTCTCTCTAAATTGAGTGAAAATTTAAATGAATATATATTTTTTTATTTTATTTAGAAAGGTAAGCCAAACACATACGGAATCATTAATTAGCTTGAGACATCTACCCCCATAACAAAAGAAATTTGACTACAAAATTTAACGTTTTATATTTTTAGGTGTGCTTTAGTTAGTGAGTCAGTCAGTTCGTACAGTGATATTTCGCCCACATATACCTACCTATGTATATTAAACATCTTCGACATTCGTAACATCATTTTTAAAATACTCGATAGCTAGATAGATAGATAATTAGCTCGAGACATGAACACAAGCGATACTCTTACGAGATAATTGCCTTATTTGAAGTCTTGTGTACAAAACGCGCGTATTAAATCATTATAAAATAATTGCTGGAAAAAACTATGAGACGAGAGGGCGATAGAAAGTGCGAGTGAGACAGCGAGTGATCGGCGAAACAACACGTGCAGGGTGAAATCAACCAATCGTGGAAGATATTATAGGTTACATTATATTTCTTAGTCTTATATAATTCATAAAGATATATTTTTTTTATTATTTACTTACATATAATTTACTAATTACATTACGCAAATTTTGTTGCGAACAAATTACCAATTTTGTTAATAAAAAATACCACCACGAGCCACGATAGCATAGTTGGTAGTGCACCTGACCCGGCATGTCATGGGGTGCGGGTTCGAATCCCGCTCTTGGAGTTGTTTCAACACTTTGTCTTTTCTCACATTATTTTTTTGTCAATAAAATAAATTAGTTTTAAAAGAATTTTGGTGCCGGTATTATCATATACCATTTTAGCTTCCAAAATTAAAAAATAAAAGATATAAATCCAGGAGTATCCCTTTTCAGGCGGTGCGCTATCTACTTCGTAAAAAAAAAAAAATTGAGCATTTAAATCAGTGTGTGCCATAGACTTATTTCATGAAGGACAGGAGCGGTCGCATATAAAGCTTTAGACAAACAGACAAATTGCAAATGGAAATATTTAATATTTGTAAAATAACGACCAAAATAAACCGCGCGGCGTAGTTTACAGTTAAGTCAGTCACACTCATCAAAACACTAAGATCGTCCAAGATTTTTTTTTTTATATATATTAGATTCAAGCAAAAAGACTTAGACCTTCATCACATTAAACATTATTTCACAAAAGATCATTTCGGTAATTTAGTATCCATCCAAAAATTTGTACAAGAGAATCAATATTTGATTAAGTCAAATTTTATTACAATTGCCTTTCTAATAACCTTATGAAGTTTCTTATTTGTATGACAACAGCTGTTGATGTTCCCATGAACGAGGCGTAAAGAGGCACCTTGTGGGCCGGCAGGGTGAGGGC
Organism: Eudonia truncicolella; assembly: GCA_949315975.1. Classification (NCBI taxonomy): domain Eukaryota; kingdom Metazoa; phylum Arthropoda; class Insecta; order Lepidoptera; family Crambidae; genus Eudonia; species Eudonia truncicolella. Next base: position 9,143,607 of record OX438851.1, read on the forward strand.
GACTGATGCTGCGTCGCTTTCACGTTACACCAGTTGTCTTCGCGTCTGGACTCCATTTCCACTTAACATCAGGTGGAACGGAGGCACCTACTGAGCTGGATATTATTAAAATAATTGATAAACTTGATACTGACTTTACAACACGCAAACCGTTTTCAAGAGACACGTCAAATCGAAGCAACTACGATAGCTAGAAGAGTTAAAACTATTACTAAAGTCTGGTCGCCGAACAGAGAGAATTTCGTACAATGACCCGGCATTACTTGGCTCGCCCCCGCCCGATCCTCTAAATGCCACTACACATTTACAGAATACACTAAACATGCACACTAGTTTAGGCCGAAGACACCGTACTCGAAGAAACAAGGATTTGACGAACCGGTTTACACGCGCTCTTTACCAGGTACAATCATGTACAGACGCCTGCACATCAACCTATCCAAAACTGTCAAATTTCGTCAATACATTTTCAACCTTACACTTCAAAAATTACATTCACAGGCATAAAGTTCAAAGTTTATTGAAGAAATTTGACAGTTTGTGGTAGGTTGATGTGCAGGCGTGTGTACCTGGGCGCTTCTCTCCACCTCCACGGCCCGGTCAACCCGAGCCGAGGTCCGAGCTTTTAGAGGCGCCCTCGTGTTGTTCCGCTCCCCGACCCGATCCGAACCGCTCGGAGAATCTAGTAGGGGACGGGGACACGCACTAGTGCGTAATGCCGTTCCCTCTAGAAAACCTCTGAAGGTGCTTCGTTTCACACGGCTTGAGGAACCCTTTAAGTCCCTCGCCGCCCCCAAAAAAGTGTGAAGCTGAAAATGCCCACAGGCAATCAGCAAACATTCTCAAAAAAAAAAAAGTTTACTCGCGTGAGAGTGCGAGCGTTACGGCAGTTATATTCGCGCGCTTGAGAGAGAGACAAGTGATATCGGGTCAATGTACGAAATTCTCTGTAGGGCGATCCGACTTTAGACAGGACACACTTCGCTCCTTCACTGCCAAATCTATTGCACACACGCAAACAAAACCACAGCCGGCGACCCTCACCGCCAGGCGGGCCGTGCACCTAGGTACAGTCAGCAACGAATGCAGCTGAACACTTTAGTACTGCGTCTAAGCAACTAAAGAATTCAACGGGCGCTTGTCAACTTCTAGTGTAGTTATTAAGCCTATTTCACAGTTCGGTATCTCATACAAATTTTAAAGCTAATTGTTTCAAACCAACAAACCGATCTTAATAAAACTTGCTATGCTCAAGGGAAAACTGAGTGTTAATAGAACATAATTGAGAAAAATGTTTGTTTACTTGAAGACGATTTGAAGTCTACTACGGACAGTTTCGAATCGCACACAAACCTTTAAAAAAAATGTGCTCTATTAACTTCTTAACTTTCAACAACTCTGTATATCGCTTAAGCATATAAACAATCACCACAGCTCCGCACTGGGCCGCACTGGGCCCGCGCGATGGTCTATGACCAGTTCTCTATGTGGTGCTCACATCCATAGAGAAAGCTTGTGCCCCTACAGTGAGCTTACATGAAGTGGTGATGATAGAAAGTTTCGTTAAAATCGGATGATTAATCTAAAATAATGAGAGCTTTGAAGTCTGCATGGTACACCACTCTGTGAAGTAGCTAAGACAACGCGACAACCGTTGCTGGCCGTAAGCCGGCAAGCAGTCAGCACCTGGAAAGTGACAGGGTCTTGCACGCTGTAGTAGAAGGTGGAGGAGTCGATGACGTCAATGATGGGCACCACCACCGCGTGCGGCGAGTCCTTGACGCGCTGCAGCGCCGGCCGCAGCCAGTCGGGCTGCCCCTCGCAGTGAGCGTCCAGGAACACCAGCACGTCGCCCACGGCGTAGCGCGCGCCCGCCAGCCGCGCGCGCGTCAGCCCCGCGCTGGGGAGAAGAGCCGCTTTATACCCTAGCAAATCTTGGCCTGGCTTTTGGGGGAGCCTACGGGAGACGAGCTCGTTCGAGAGACTAGCTGCCAAACTATAGTGCTGACCACCATTATCACTTTATGTCCGCCACGCATGTGTCAGCCCTGCGCTGGAGAGAAAAGCCGCTCTATACCCTAGGAGTTCATGGCCTGGCTTTTGGGGGAGCCTACGGGAGACGAGCTGGTTCGAGGGACTAGCTGCCAAACTATAGTGCTGACCACCATTATCACTTTATGTCCGCCACGCATGTGTCAGCCCCGCGCTGGGGAGAAGATCCACTTTATACCCTAGAAGTTCTTGGCCGAGCATACGGGAGACGAGCTCGTTAGATTGACTAGCTGCCAAACTATAGTGCCGACCACTATTATCACTTTATCAGCTAAGCGCGCTTCAGCCACACGCGCGTCATCCCCGCGCTGGGGAGAAGAGTCGCTTTATACACTAGCAGTTCTTGGCCTAGCTTCTGGGGGAGCCTACGGTAGACGAGCTCGTTCGAGAGACCAGCTGCCAAATTATAGTGCTCACAACCATTATCACTTTATGTCCAGTGTAGTCCACTATAGTGCCGACCACTATTATCACTTTATCAGCTAAGCGCGCTTCAGCCACACGCGCGTCATCCCCGCGCTGGGGAGAAGAGCCGCTTTATACACTAGCAGTTCTTGGCCTAGCTTCTGGGGGAGCCTACGGTAGACGAGCTCGTTCGAGAGACCAACTGCCAAATTATAGTGCTCACAACCATTATCACTTTATGTCCAGCCGCGCGCGCTTCAGCCACGCGCTGGGGAGCAGGTGCGCTTTATACCCCAATACCATAAGCTGGTTTCGAGTCAAACTCTAGTGCTGAAAACCTTTGGTACGATGAATTGCTATATTTTAGTTCTTGGCTTTATTGTGGGAAACAAGATAGTGGTTCGAGAAATGAGCTGCCAAACTCAACCTTTATAATCCGCGCGTTTGTCAGCCCCGCACTGAGATTTTTGCCGCTTTATACCCTAACAGTTCTTGGGCTGACTTCTGGGAGAACCTAGGTGCTGGTTCGAAAATAGAACTGTGAAATACGCCGAGCGTAGGACGACCCGAGCGCTGGAAGGCATCCTCGCTTAATACCCTATCGGCTGTTGGCCTAGCTTTTGAGATATACTTAGGAACTGAAATTACTCTTCTAGCGTAGGTCAGCCCCGCACTGGGGAGAAGGTGCGCTTTTATACCTCTAATACCTATAAGCTGTTTTCGAGTTAAAACTCTAGTGTTGAAAAGGGTTACTATATACTCTAGTCCTTGGTTTTATTGTGGGAAACATAGAAGCTGGTACGAGAAATGAGCTGCTAAACTCAACCTTTATCAGCCGCGCTTACGTCCACCCCGCGCTGGGGAAAACATTAACCTATCTATCTATCCTATATCTTGGGTCTGCCTGGCGCTGTGAAGTTAGCTCGTTTTATACCCTATCAGTTCGTGGCTTGGCTTTTGACAGATACCTAAAAGCTCGTTCGAAAGACTTGCTACCAAACTCTAGTGTTGATATTGTATCAAGCTAAACGCGGATTTGCCCGTGCATCATCCGTGATCATTTTCCAGGACTTGCTCTATCAAGCAGCGACTATCGATGTGCTGCTCACTCTCAGGTACTAATTTATATTTGTGGCTAAGTTTATCAACTCCATTAGACGTATTTAGTTAAAATACCTTATCTCAGAATATAAACTTATTACATTTAATTTAAATAATAGTGTTTTAATTTTAAACATAATATTAAACGTAATGCTTCCACCACTCTCAAATCGGTCGAATAAATGACAAACTATCATGCTCCTTAACATTACATCGCATTATTTGATGAACAATTTACTTCATGTCACTAACAAATGGCATGGCTGATTCTACAATGATAACACAACCGACTATCATGATCATGACAATGGCGGTGACATGACACATATACCCATTACTCACAAGGTTCTTACTGCCCCAGGTACTGCTACAGCCTAAACTACGTTTACCCAAAACTCGGCTAGAACGGTCAAGGAACCTCGAAGTTGATAATACTTGATCCAGGGTTGTATTCGAAGCTGTTCGCTTCCAGCATGTCTATAATCGGGGTGATGACGGCCGTGTGGTTTTCGTGGAGTCTCTGCAGCAGCGGCCGCATCCAGTCCAGGTTCCCCTCGCAGTGGGCGTCCAGGAAGATCAGGACGTCGCCGGTGGCCGCCCGACTCCCGAACATGCGCGCTTGCGTCAAACCTAGCCTGACAGTGTGCTGTTTCAGTAAACGCTATTCTTTGGTGATCAACGAGTCGTCCAACACAGGGTTGCTGTTATCTATTGTTTCAAGACTTCAACTGATTTGCCACAAACCGATGGTTAAAGATAGACAATACTTAAAACAGATGCTGTCACTATTTAGGTAATACTTTTAGACAGAGAGACAATATTTTAACCCTATTCTTGGAATAGTGGATTATAGACACTTAACTTCCAAAAAAAATCGAAAAAAGAACATATTTTATACAAAAAATACGTGTTGTATTTAGCCATTGTTTAACTTTAAACACTGTTTTGTAGTAAGAGTCGCTTGTTTTTTACGAATGGCAACCCGGACGAAGTAATGTCAATATTAAAATTGTTGTGTTGTGTAGGCGATTCATTAAAGAATCTCCACCGTAAAGTTTAATCGTCTCTTTTTAAATGTAGGCTTTGACATAACGAGGCTTTATATCAATTAAAACCTTCGTTCGTAGGAAACTGATGATACACTCTGAGAGAAATAATATAGTTAACATCATGTCAAATATAATAGCGTCAATAATGTAGTCTGGCTCGGCGATTCACTACGGAATCACGCATGATCAAAGTTCACAAAAAAATTGCAATTAATATTATCTTTTTAGTCCATTTAAAAACTAGTTGATCCAAACAGAAATAAAAAAAATTATTATCTAAAAAGCAACAAAAAATAAATGCTACTGTCTAAAAAAACAACAAAAAATAAAAATAAAATAAAAGACAGATTTGAGAGGGGACAAACGTGCATATAAGGCATGCAAAAATGCCCAAAAATGTTAAGTCAACCACTTGCAACTCGATGAGACTAAATTAAACTATCCAGGGTGCCAAGTGCGAGTTTCATTCTCCATTCGATCACGTTAACGAAAACGAGAATGTGTATGGCTACATTTCAACTCTTCTCGTATGTCGCCAGGAGGCGCTGCTTCAATACCATTTTAATTCTCGTTTTCGTAAACATAAACACTAGGCACCCTGGTATTTTATATGGAATTCCAATCCTACATCCGTAAACACCGCCCTACATCCGTAAATTAAGAAACATCAGGATTAGGCAGGCACATACAGAACCGAAAACCTGTGTTCGCTCGAAAAATATTGTGAAGCTGACGATAAATATATGTAGAGATGACGAACAGGATGTTAGGGTGACTGATAAGATAAGATATCCGAAAGATCGGAGGGCGCAGTGCACCCAGACACTTACCACTAATAAGGGGCTGCACAATCATTACATCACGGTCTCCATACTCCCTTAACATCTTGAAATTAATCACTGATCATCAGACGCCTGCACATATACCAGAACGGTCAAGTTTCTTCAATAAATATTCAACCGTACCGTATGCCAATTGCCATATACATACAGTTCAGAGTCTATTGAGGAAAATTTGACAGTTTGTGGCAATCTGATGTGCAATTTGACATTAATCGTACCCTGACGTTTCAAACTCGTTGCAGCATTTAATTTAGCTAATTTGTTTTCTGTATTAGTGTGAGCAAACAGCAGCTCGATCGGCTTGGCTCAATCAACGCGCCCGATCTACGATTGCTAACGTTAAGAAACTTTCGCTAAGGCGGACAGGTGAACAAAATGCTTTCATCACAAGCTCCTGCGAGCTCTGGAAGGCACGTGTGGCCGTTGGTCCCGGCTGCAGTTGCAGTCGTCAACAACCACCAAAGCAGGCCCAGCTGCGTTCCGCACACTGGTTAATGGCTCGGTCTCCCTATCCATCCATCGGTTGGTCATAATGCAAAATGCCGCGAGCAGAATCGTATAAAGTATTATATTTACCGTAACCGGCGCAGATTATCCTCAGGGGGTTTCTAGGAGGCGGCCATTAATACCTTACCTAACACAGGAATTATTTTGAGTGACTGATCGTCAGGCAAGTTCCTGAGGTGTAGATCAGGGATGTTATAGAGCTGCGTAACCGTAACCGAAATTATTGGATATCCGAGATAAAAATCTATCTGAAACCGTAAACGAATATAATACAAAAGTTTTGATTGATTTCGGATAGGCGCGGATTGTAAATGACTCATTATGACAGGTTTTCGTCTGGGCGGGCGAGCTGATCTCTATATTATAGTCGCGTCGGTGTAACAATCTAACATCCGTAACTGAAAATATCCGAAACTATCGGATAATCTATTATAATTTCACAAACATAACCGTATCCGAAACCAGTATTATATAATTTATATAACAGTATCCATTATCATCAGCTCATTTTATGTCTCCACTGCTGGGGCACGAGCCTTCCCTATGGATGGATAGGGACAACGGGCCATAAACCACCACGCGGGCCCAGTGTGGTGCGGTGGTTATTAACGACTGCTAATGCAGTCGGGACCATCGGCTTTACGTGCTTTCCAAAGCACGGAGGAGCTCGAGACGATGCATTTTTGGTCACCCATCCGACAACCGGCCTTTGCGAAAGTTGCTTAACCTCAGCACTTCGCAGACCGGGCGCGTTAACTAATGCGCCATCGAGCTCCTTACTTCCTCCTCATGTGACAGTGTCCATATCCAGATCCACAACATCCCTATCTAGTGTGAATCCAACAATCGAACCCAATCATGAGAATGGTACAGACGACTGCACATCAACCTGGCCAAAACTGTCAAATTTCTTCAATACATTCTCAACCATATAACTTGGTGATAAAATTGAATGTCTATTGAGGAAATTAGACAGTTTATGGCAGGTTAATACGCAGGCGTGTGTACATACAGTTAAATTGGATATCCATTTATGGGTAAAAACATTTTATAATCATACCTATTTTCTTGTATCGCTAGTGGCGTTTATTACACCTGATTAGGTAACACTCTATCAAATACAATTTAATTGTCTGAACATTTAAAAATCAACCCTAAGCTCCATAGAAAAAGAGTAAATTTGCTTTGCGTCACGAAAACGAGCTGTTGTGAATTATTCGTTTATAGGTGCTACGATCGTAAAAGCGCAGCAGCCTCGCAATGGCCGGGCTCTAGAGCTAAGGGTAGTGACACCAGTGCTCAACACAGGAACCCAGACTTCGACACTTGTTTGCATAACATCAAAGGACTGAGGTCGCACCCTCATGCTGTCAACATACCGCCTATACGCACAAAGCGCTTTGCGTCATCATTTTTAATGAGGACAGCTAAGGAGTGTAACTCCCTTCCTGAGGATCTGTTTCCTGGCACGCACAACCTGGACATTTTCAAGGCAAGGGTGAACAGGCATTATCTAGGCAAGTATGCCTCATCATCATCATCATCATCATCTCAGCCAAAAGACGTCCACTGCTGGACAAAGGCCTCCCCCAAGGAATATGAGGGGTATTTGGCGTAATCGCCACGTTTGGCAGGCGGGTTGGCGATCGCAGTAGGTTGAGAGTAAAGTATGCCTAGGTCGCATCATCACTGGTTATATATTTATAAAATACAGTGAAAAAATGAAACGCCCACACGACCCAGCCAGGAATAGAACCTGGGCCTTCCGCAATCCACTGCACTGACCGCTATGCTACCGGGAAGGCTGACGTAAGCGCTGAATTTTGACACTGCTTTTTTAATTTTTGAGTGCTTTTTAGCGGCACTAGCGCCATCTATCCAAACGGTCGTTGCAACCGATGGCCATGCAGATTCACCTTTGCAGATGAAATACCACAAATTTGATAACACAACGCTATAGTAAATTTTACTTTTTTTTTTGAACTTGAAAATATTAAAAAAAAAAAAATTTATTAAGTCAAAAATCAGTTCCTAAACCAATACAGTTTAGAAAACAATACAGTTCCTAAGCCATTATTTTTAATAATTAGAGTACCTTTTCGAAAAACATACCTGGATTGGAGATACCACTCGGAGAAGTATGCGGCCTGCCTTTACAAAACCTTCTAAAAATACCTAAGCACAAGTCCACACGACATCGAGGATCTTTTAAAGTCCACGCTGCAAGCACCTGGAACGTTCTACCTCCTCCTATGAGAGTAAAAATTAGCATTGAATGTTTCAAAGCTAAATATAAAACCGCCTTATTGAGGAAACAATCAGCGGCAGTAAACCCTAGTCGTGGATATTGGAAATCCCTGCCCCTAAATAAATATTTTTAAAATCATGTATATTAGAAACAAATACACACACACAATCATACACACACACTCACATACACGCACAGTTTAGTTTTTGAAGGATTTATTTTTGTTATATGATATAAGCCCTCGTGACTCAACCCTCACAATAGACCTTAGAGGAGTGGGAGCGGCTGAAAATCAGCGCTGTCCTATGTCAGCAGTGCACTAGTTGAACCGCCTCCATTTGCCTTCAAAATGTACATATTGATTTACCCATGAAATATGTATACCACCTATCTGTGTTTTTACTTTAGTTATAAGTATGGAATTGTTACCTAAATACTCGTTTTTGAAAGCAATGATCTCAGGTTCCTGTCGAACAATGGTGCCACTAGCCTACTTGTTTTTAACACCGTTAATAAACTTTACCGCTTGTTAACACTCACCGCCCACATTGGACGAGGGTGGGAAGTCATTGTCCAATCTCCTCACCTCAGCTTAAAATAATAATGATGAATAGAATTTTTCATCTTCTTGCTTAAAACGCCACATACAGTATGATGCTGCATGACCAACAGTAGAAATGCTTGGAGACGCCGTTTATTCCATTCAGTCGCTGTTGAGCTGATGCGGATGGCTGGTGCTGATGTCTTACCGGTCAGGCAGGCGCAGGATCCGGATGAGGTCAGGCGGCAGCCGCGTGCGCACGTAGTGGCTGAGCTTGCCCTTCAGCTCGGGCAGCGTGGAGTTGTCGTCCACCAGGATGATCTCCTTCAGGTACACGTAGGGGGACGTCGGGTCCTGGCCGGGGTACCCTATGGGCGGAGAGTGAATGAAACGTGGTGGAAAGTGGCATCTGTCATTACTGATCTGGCTATGCAGATACGAGACACGGTACAGCTCGCATGATGGGAAGTGACCACCGCAGTCCAAAGACACTTGCGTTTCTACTACCACATGCCCATTACTTGTTGGCAAAACCAAGCTTGGACTTTTGGGACTCTGTCAGTGACCAGGATTGAGCACCGAAAGTAAGGATGGGTCCAATATATGGGCAATATATATACTTATAGGAGTTTTCGCTTGACTTTTAATAAGGTTGTTTTTTAATGTAAGTAAATAGCCTATAACCGTCCCACTACTGGGCATAGGCCTCCATCATTGAAACCAAGTCATCGCTACAAGTGATGGGTAATGGCTTAATCATTCATTCAATCCCTCTTTTCCTCCATAGGACTGCACGTGCTGCTCCGGAGTCAACGTTTCACTGTCTCACTGAAATATTCGATCGCGCGGACTCGTTTCTTTGTCGCACTTCCAAAAAGTGGAATAGTCTACCAGCACACGTTTTCCCTCCTTCCTATGACATGGGGTCCTTCAAACGAGGCGTGAAAAGGCACCTTGTAGGGGTTAACTGATGGTGCGTCGTTTTCACGCTGCACCAGTTGTCTCCGCGTGTGGACTTCATTTCCAATTCATTCATCGGATGGAATGGAGTAGTCAATTGCCGTGTTAACTACAAAAACTAGTATTTTATTGTGCTCAGTTAAATACAACGTGTAACAGAGAGGTGTGGGAAACGAGATCCAAAGAGTATCCGATCTAAATCATGAATGCGTTGTTACTAAGATATAATTAAATTTTAACTCTTTATTTTTTCAAGTGCTTCTGCACTGAAGCTAAATTAAATATTTATAAAATTTACAAAATACAGTGGAAAAAATTAAACGCCCTCCCGACCCAGCCACGAATCGTACCTGGGTCTTCCGCAATCCGGGCTTTTTAATTCTTTTTTCGAGTACTAATAGCGGCACAGTGCGCCATCGCCGCCATCTATCCAACTGTACTTTATAAATTTTATAAATATTTAAGATACAATTATTTAATAACTTTAATTTGTCATGCAATTGTAAGTTAAATATTTGTATAACTGAAGGCATGCGCGTCGGGTGCGCATAAGCAAGCAGCAGTGATCGTAGATGTACACAGAGGTCACTAGCCACTAGGCAGTGACTTGTTTATTTTGATGTGACGTCACAATAGAAATATTTAATTAAAAACGGCATAACAAATAAAAGTTAATAACTATGTCTTTGTAGCTCTTCATGCAAAATCTAGATCGGATACACTTTGGATCTTTTCATTTACACGTTGTATAACAATAGGCAAAGAAAGGCTCACCAAGGTTCATGGTACGCCCCGTCTCCCTGTCGACGAAGTTGGCCTGCTTGTACCAGGGCTGGTCGCGGCGCGCGCTGTTCAACACGCTCCATATCGTGCGCACCACTACGGAGTAGGGCTCGTTGTGGAAGATCAGCACCACCGACGCCGAGGGGAGCTCCGCGTCGTACACCACACGCTGGCACGCGGGGTTACGGAAGTCTGGGGGGCGATGCGTAGAATTAAATGATGAATGAATTTAATAAATAATACGAGATAATACGTTCCAAGACGTTGCCGACGCAGCACAGAAAGCTGCCGCTCTTAAGGGGACTGGGCTGGCCATGTAAGGCGCATGTTGAACGAATTATGGGCGAAATCTACCACAAATTGGGTCCCACAAGGCCGAAAGGGACATCGCGGCCGACCTAGACGGAGGTAGCGGGACGATATAGGCTAAAAAAAAATAAAAAAAATACTAATCATAATAGGGATATTGCCAACAACAATAATTAATTCCAGAACCTCGGTATTCCGGTAGGCTTATTACCAAAAAAGGCAACCAGTTGTTAATTGTACAATTGCAACGCGACTGCTCTAGTTACGGTTGGTAAGTTGGTATTACGGACACAAATCGCTCGGTGATCGCTCGCTCAGTGCATTTGCGATTAAAATGTATGCTATAGTTTACATACATTGAGCGATTTAAGTTAGTGATGAAACGATTATCACTTAGCGATTACGATCACGGTTACGATTATTGCACCTAATAATCGACGGTTACGATTATTTGTATTTAGTAATAAATAAAACAAATTATCGATTAATCTACATAAGATTTATTACCATATGAAAAAACAAATAAAATGTATTAAAAATCAATAATTAATTTAAGTAGGTAGGTACTTTAAATTTTTGTTCAAAAAACATAACATCTCTAGCTTTTTAGCCCAATTAATTTAAACTACACTGAACTAACTTTGGTAGAGCAAACTAACGAGAAATAATTTTAAAAAAACACTTCAGGAGAGTATTATTTATCCTGCGCCGCGCGGAGAATTCGGGGAATCCCCAAAACGAAACGTCAGACCAGTCTAAGAAGCGTTCGGATACACGCATGAACAAAAAATATCCTGCGCATTTACGAAGTATGTTACAAATATTTTTTTTTGAGGAAAATAAATGTCAGATGTAATCTCTAAATAATCGATAGATTGGACGATTACGGTTAAGCGTGAAATATATATAATCGTCGATTACGATTAATCGAAATCGTAATCGTTTCATCACTAATTTGAGTCCGTAATAGGCAAGTACCAATTTATCAACCGCTACTAAAGCAGTCGCGTTGCAATTGTACAATTAATAACTGGTTGCTTTTTTCGATAATAAGCCTGCCGGACATCGGTAGCTCAGCCGGTTATCCAAAGTTCGTGGGTTCGATTCCCACATGAACGTTGAGTTTTGCTAGTAAAGTTTTATCTTGTAGTTCCAAAACGATAAGCATATAAAAAGAATCACGTGGCATGTCTCTGATACCTTTTTGTATTTGACCTAAATGTCTGTAACCTCAAAAGTAATCACCAATTACAAAAACACAAATGTTGAAAAAAATTCCACAAGCAGGATTTGAATCTGCACCCTTCTGACATACCGGGTCAGGTGCTCTTCCAATTCAACACCATTTACTTTATTACTTTGAAAGCCAAAGGCGCCAATTCAATGTCAACAACCACCGTCATTAACATCTGATCATAATATTTTTACAAATACTAAAGATCAGTTAAGAAGTAGGCAGGCTATTTATAAAATGTTTTAATAATTTCACCAAAAATAACTAATAATACATTAGTTCTTTTGCCCAACCAAAAATTTCAATTGACCAAATTCGACTCATTTTGAGGTGTGACGAGATTCTACTCTCCACTACGGGCCGGTCAACAAGGGCCGTGATCCGAGCCTTTCGGGTTGTTCCGCTCCCCGATCCGATCCGAACCCTTCGGAGAATCTAGTAGGGCACGGGGACACTAGTGCGCGATGCCGTTCCCTCTAGAAAACCTCCGAAGGTGATTCGTTTCACACGGCTTTACGTTCCTCGCCGCCCCCAAACAAGCCCGGTGATGCTGAAAATGCCGTCTGAGGCAATCAGCAACCTCTCCAAAAAAAAAAAAATTGCTTCGTCACCAACTTCAATTGCAGACCGTACACTCTTCAAAGTAACTTACACCGAGCTGGGTGCCTTTTGTTTACTATCTTTATTCATTCGATTACGTTAACGAAAACGACATACGAGATGAGTTAAAATTTTGCCATACAAATTCTCGTTTTCGTTAACCTGATCGAATGGCGAACGAAACTCGCACTTGGCACTCAGGTCATTCGAAAACCAAACGCATAAAAACCTTCTACAAATAAAGCAGCGGCGTGTTTACAAACACGGGCCGTCGCCTGCGCCTGCGCACGGTTCATGGATTATTTCACGCGTTATTTGAGCCAACGCACCGTGCAATCGCGCCGAGATGTAAGTGATTTATTTCGCACCACCAAGCTCATTATGCACATATTTTCTGGTACACACACTATCGCGAATGATAAGCAACGTTCGCGTTAACAGTTCTGGGTAGGGGACCAAAATAATTGTGGTAGGTACCTAAAATGAAATTGAAATCACATGTAGTTTTAATTCCGCTTAATCTACACTACATATTGTTTCAATTGCATTTTTGTGTACCATGGATTTCCACATTTGTTTGGGGTTGGGCTTGTTTGTCCGCCTGGCTAGCTACCACCATCTTATTTAAATATGTCACCACAACATCAATGTTTGTAGCATTGTTGTGTTCTGGCAGCTAGAGATAAGATAGCCAGTGCCTCAGTAGTTGAGGATCCCGGGTGAAGTGCGCTTCCACCTTCGGCCTTATCATAACTTAACATCAGGTGAGATTAAGGACAGGTGCTTATTCGTAAGATATATTTAAAAAAAAATCGTAACGCCTGATTCCATTAATTGTGTGTACCTACCTGTTTTTTAAGAGTTAGCTGATTGTCTAAAGCAACATTTTCAGCGCTCCGGACTTTTTTCGGTGCGGCGAGGAACTTAAAGGGTTCCAAGCCGTGTGAAACGAGTCACCTTCGGAGGTTTTCTAGAGGGAACGGCATCGCGCAACGCAGTAGTGCGTGTCCCCGTGCCCTACTGGATTCTCCGAGAGGTCCGGATCTGACAACCACATCTGGCTTTTACAGCGTAACCGGTACTTACTACGTATTTTCCTCAAGTTGTGGTGATCTAGCCTCCTCAGTGTTACTAGAGTGGCATCACGCTAGCGCGTGTCCTTACCCTACTAGATTCGCCGAGACGTTAGATCAGAATCGAGAGTGGAGAACCCGAAGGCACCTCTTTAGTCTAGGACCTCGGCAAGGGTTAACCTGACCAGGGGGCCTACCGCCTAACTCTGTCTCTATCGCTCTCGCTATCGCGCTCTATAGTTTATGGCGTCGTCTTGTCATTTCGAAAGCGATATAAAAGCAATATCGAAAGCTATAGGCTATAGCTTTCGATATTGATTTCATATTGCTTTCTTATCGCTTTTGAAATGACAAGATGACGCCATAAACTATAGAGCGCGATGTCGAGAGCGATGGCGGTAGGCCCCCTGGGGGTCTACCGTCTAACTCTATCGCCATCGCTCTCGACATCGCGCTCTATAGTTTATGGCGTCATCTTGTTATTTTGAAAGCGATATACAAGCAATATCGAAAGCTATAGGCTACAGCTTTCGATATTGCTTACATATCGCTTTCGAAATGACGAGATGACGCCATAAACTATAGAGCGCGATAGCAAGAGCGATGGCGATAGAGTTAGGCGGTCGGGGGGCAGGTCATGTAAAATGACGTCAGTATTTAACATCAAACAATCCCCATAAACAATAGCAATATTGCATGATTTCATATTTTAAACTAATGACCTTTACACAATTAAACTACTAGAAAACAAATGCCTATGCTTTTGCCATGTTGTTTTGTGGGTTCTTTTTTAGTAAGACAATAGCTTCCGACTTTGGAACTCGATAGCGCAGTGGCAAACGCGCTCGGTCTGCCATAGCCTAAGTTACTAACATTTGTATAGGCTGATCATTGGATTGGCGACCAAAATTTATCATTTCGAGTTCCTCCGTGCTTCGGAAGGCACGTAAAGCCGTTGGTCCCGCCTGCATTAGCAATCGTGAGCCACCACCACACCGCACTGAGCCCGCGTGGTGGTTAAGGCCCATCCTCCCTGTGGTGTTTCTTTCCACAGGAATTTTAGCCATGAATTTATTAATAATTACCAACCAGTGTTACTAGTTAAGCACAAAAACTGCCTGGATGGCTACCACCCTCATATATCAGTCACCAAGCAGCATTGCATTGTTGAGATTCTGTTTAACCTTTTAATCGCCACAGTTGGCTATAATCGACAAGGGATAGCGTATCTTGTACACCAACGACGATAATGATCGACAATACCGTTACAAAAACACAAAATAAAGATAATTGGAAATTTTGGAATCCTGTTGCAAGTTTTTACTCAGAATTGAATGCTTGGCGTACAGGACACGGCGACACGTTTATGTTGTGGCGGTCGAATGGCTATGAGATCCAGTAAAATTTTTGGACACAGTGGCATAACTAAGATCTCAGTCTCAGCAACACTGGAGTTATACTTATTGTATAATAAGCGTCAGTGGCTTCTTCTAAGGCTGTGGTGAATCCTATTAATATTATAAACGCGAAAGTTTGTAAGTATGGATGGATGTTTGTTACACTTTCACGTAAACACTACTGAATGGATTTTAATGAAACTTTCCTCATGTACAGACCATAACCCAGACCAGCATATAGGATACTTTTTTTTTTTGCTGTAGTCTTCGCGAACGAAGTCGCGGGCAACAACTAGTGCTTACTATTAAAGCAACTGTATGCATATTAAGACAGATAGGAAACAAGGATAACATTCATCTTCCTAGGTGTACATTATGATGTACAATACAATTGATTGTACATTTTATATAACATTTTTTTTTTGGCATTCAGGTTGTACCTCTATCTGAGACTATGTTGTTGTCATAGTCTCAGATTAATAACAATGTGTAGTTTCTTTTTATGCCCTTGGAGAACAATATACTTAAAATATAGTAGGTAGTGATATTTATATGAAAAATCAATCAATCAATTATTGGAATCTTTAACTGAAGTAAAATAAATTATATTGAAATTTTAAATCTAAATATAATTTTGAATGAGACCCAGTATCATGACTGTAATACTTATTTTTATGTATTTATTTTATTTAGAATTTGTATGTTACCTCAAAAAAAATACCTTTTATTACAACAAGTTGTGTTCGGCTTGACTATAGCAGTATTCAGTTCATACTTGGTCACACCGAAACACCGGTCACAGGTAATATCCTTAAAAAAAAAATATTAAGAAGTGCCTTCAGGTTGTTCCACTCTCAATCCGATCCGAACCCCTCACGGAACCTAGTAGGGAACAGGGACAAGTACTAGTGCATGATGCCGTTCCCTCTAGAAAACCTCTGACGATTTTTCATTTACATGGCTTGAGGAACCCATTAAGTTTCTCACTGCCCCCAAAAATCCGGTGATGCTGAAAATGCCACATAAGGCAAACGGCAAATTATTCCAAACTAAAAAAAGTATTCAGTTCATCCATCTCTGTCAGTGTTCTAGTGAGCTCAACCCATTATTAACTGTATCAATACCTGTTCTTAGCTTATTAATATCTTACATGCTATAGAGAAATCAAAACAACCCAGGTAATAATGTTTTACAGATCAATCTCTCCCATCTCAGTGATTGATTACAAACATAACTAATTATGTTTACTAATGTTGAAAGCACACTTGCATTGTTTTAAAACATTACCATTACCAGGTGATGCACAATATTGAATAACATAAGCATCTTCAATAAACTGTATGGAATAACAATGGTTTTATATTACTTTTGTTGAAATTATTTTGATTGAAACTCTTATTTGTTGCTTGTGACAATAGTTGTTAGGACTTGTCTCTTCAGAAAAGTTTTGATGCATTTTTCTCAAGCACTTTATGAACTACTGCATCCTGTTATTTTAACATTCAGGTATATCTCTATGTATTTGGTGAGTAAGGAAAAGTTTTGGTGATTTGGACTTTAAGATATATATTAAAGGAAAATTTATTGAAAAATAGAAATAAAGTAGGTTTTATAGTTTTAATTAAAAGAAGGTTGAAGAATTTTATATACAATCTGAATGATGAATTGGTGATACCAGCAACAAGACTTAAAATGAACTCCTCCAGCCCTCTCTTCAGTCAATAAAATTATTTAATAAGTTGCCAAAAAAGTTAGCTTATGAATACAGTGACAATGTGTTCATTAAAAAGTTAAAAAAACTACTTTTTAGGGAAATGTTATTATTGTGTTCCAGAATTTATGCAAGTTATAGAATTAAAAATTTAAAAATAATGTTATTTTACCTACCATCTTCTTATCATTGTGGAATGCAATCAATTATTTGAGTATTAAATTCAAAAAACATGATTGAAAAACAATTGAGAAAAGAAATAAACAAAACATTAAAACTAATAGTTGATATTCAGTAGTCAATCAACATTCCACAATCAGTCTAACTGTTTGAGCTCCTATTGTGTTACAAATTAACATTCATAGCTCGTGATTACTTTTAAACGACGACAACGAGGAAGTTAAATCCATAAAAAGGTGAAAAGGGGCCAGTAAACACAACACAATCGGCTTACCTTTCAAGGTTCTGTTCAATGCGATGCGGTCGCTCAAATACACGTTGATTGCGAGTTTTTTCTCTGATGCTTCCCCGAGAGCTTTCTCTTCACCAATAAGGTGCGCGGCCACACCACCCTCACCAAGTCCTGGGATAATACGAGCCTCATCTTCTGCAATTTCTTTCTCGTAGTCTGCCTCTTGAAGATCAGTGTACTGCGCGCGAGCTGTACGTTTTCCACCCCTCCATTTCTCAAATAATGCCAATAAGAATACAACTAGCACCAATAATACACATATCTTTACGGACTGGTAGCATTTTCGCACCGGAAAATTAACCATAGTTATTTTAACCGGCGACACAACGACGCTCGACGGCGTGCGATTGACAACTGACTTTGACGTTTCGCCATGTTTGTTTACAGCGCAAGTTTTAATAACAGGAAAGGCAAACGTAAACAAATCATTGTGCCTAATCTCTGCTTGTAGGAAGTAGTTTACTTTTGTTGTTTTGATTTTTGAAACAGTGGAAAAACATTTTTAAACCATTCAAGTAGAAACGTTATTATAAAGAATTTGTTTTTTTAGTGAAAAAATACCTCCATTACTTATCATTATTCTTCCATTCTAGTTTAAGATGGTAAAGAAAAGTCTTTATCATGATCATAATCAGCCCGCACTAGTCCACTGCTGGGCATAGACTTCTCCCACCCAATGCATGCCAATCAGTCAGATCCTTAGAAAGATGAAATTCTCGAAACATCCCGTTCGAAGTTTCAAGAATAACTATTTTAAAATGGAGAGTAAGTAAATAACTCGGCAACCATGTTTCATCACATTAAAAAGTACTGCCTTAAGTATGAGAGTTATGAGTTATGACAGACTAGCAGACTTTGGTATTCACAATATTTTAGTGGATTGCTATATGATAACATTTTACTCGACAAAATAAAAAATAAAAACTTTTTAAATGCAAGCTTTTATTGAGTACTTGTTAATAAAAAAAAGAACTATAAATTAGTAATTAGATAAAAATAATTTAAAATCCTAAAACTTTGTAATTAAATCTTTGCGTCTTTATCACATACCCAATTTTTTTATAAATAAAACCATGTTATATTTTTATGGAACGTTAAAGAATATTAATTTAGCATTAACACCTTTATTATTTTTCTTTTCCAATCACAATGTAACACGCTATTATTTATAAAAACATGGGTCTGTGATAAGTACTCAAAGATTTAATTAAAAGGTGTAAAGTTTTAGGATTTTAAATTATTTTTAACTTTTTATTCTTTTTTAAGGATCCGTACCTCAAAAGGAAAATCGGAACCCTTATAGGATCGCT
This sequence comes from Eudonia truncicolella, assembly GCA_949315975.1. Classification (NCBI taxonomy): domain Eukaryota; kingdom Metazoa; phylum Arthropoda; class Insecta; order Lepidoptera; family Crambidae; genus Eudonia; species Eudonia truncicolella. The sequence goes on from OX438851.1 coordinate 9,162,201, forward strand.
TTGTTGTCCGTCTGTCTGTCTGTCTGTCTGTCAAGGCCCTTTTTCTCGGGAACGCGTAGAGGTATCTAGATGAAATTAAAATCATATAGGTACTCAGGTCTGCGGTCCCTTGAAGCTGTGAAAAAATTCTAAGTTAACGAAAAATTAAGATACGGTCGTTTATGTCGCAAAAAACGTAGGTATATTTCGACACTCTTAAGGGAATCAAAATTCATAGGGTACTTGCCCTATGAATGCCTAGAACTATGAAGTTTGGCAAGTAATATCGTCTTATGCTACAAATACAGGGAAAAGTTAGAAAACTATACATATTTAATTAAATCACACAAAAAAACAGGGTCATTATGCAAGGAAGAGGGGTCTAAATTTTAAAGTAAGTTAACCGTGTCATGTGGGGTATCGTACAAAAGGGCTTCATTTGCACAAGATTAAACAGATTTTTAATTATTTTTATGATGTATAGTTTTCTATTTATTACGAAGAATGAAAAAATAAATACCTTTTCCCTCTTTTATGTATGTATAGGTACCCAATAACTTTGGTGTATGTAGTACCTAACATTCGGGAAAAGTTCGAGACTCGATTCCTGAACTATAGTATAATATGTACCCATGACTGGCACTTGTCCGGTTTTTTTATTAACAAGTAACCAAGTACTACCTAATAAAAGCTTGTTTTTAAAAAGTTTCTTTTTCTTTTAATTTAATTTTTAACTTTTTAGTATTTTTTTTCATGTTGTTCCCACGAGTATAGGACAAAAATGGTCTATCCCCCCAGAGGTCCATTGTAGGGGGATAAGGGCATCAGTACAACAGGGTTCGCCCTGGTACCCTGAGGTGCAACGTTAGCGATATCACATGTGTATACACCCTCATACCATTCAGCCCTCGGCACGTGCTCACCTTGGCATTGGGTCATCCATCTAATCCATCTTATAAAAGACAGAATCCACATACATAACAAACGGAACGAACGAACGAACGAATGAACTTATTTTCCCGAGTTCCTATGGCCATCTTCCAGCTCGTCGTCGTCGATCGTCAAAACCTGGTTACCATCTAGCACCAAAGTACTCGTCAAGACGAATCATACGAGCCCATACTCAATGGAGTTGTGTCGTTTAATTACCGAGTTCCTATGGCCATCTTCCAGCTCCATATCATAATAATTTTGCATTGTCATCCGATTTACACATGCATGCAAAACTTCAGCTCAATCGGTAACCGGGATAAGAGGATCAAATTTAACTTGATTACAGACAAACAAACAGGTGAAATTAAATAAAAGCTTGTAAAAATCAACCCGTCTCATGAAGCTCGAGTGGGGGATAGAACCCACTGCGACTGGTACATTTTTGTCGTAAAATTTTATCTTGCGACTTAATAATTATAGCATTGTGAATGTAAAAAAAAAAAAGATTGCTATATTGTGTGGTGGTTTTTTTATTTACCGGAGCATTTTGCCGTAAAAGGTAACATTTTACTTTTTATTTTTTAAGTGCTAATTGCTGCACTGAAGCTGAATTCATTATTTATAAAATACAGTGGAAAAAATGCCTACCCGACCCAGCCAGGAATCGAACCTGGGTCTTCCGCAATCCGGGCGGCTGCACTGGCCATGACACTATGACCCGGTAGCATAATGGTCAGTGCAGCCGCCCGAATTGCGGAAGACCCAGGAAACGTAACATGTTCGATGCGAGCGTTCGCATGGTCAGTGCTGAGAGCCGAGCCGCTCGCCGCTCGCTCCGCTCTTTTATAGGTCAGTCCACGGAATAGATATACTGTTCTGTGGGTCAGTCAGCAATGACTGCACATCAGCTCACAACCGGTCAAATATCCTCAATAGACTTTGAACTTTATAACAATGCCATATGGTTAAACATTTATTAAAGAAACGTGTCAGCTCTGGATAGTCTGGAGTGCAGGCGTCTTCTGTAACGTTACATATATTATAGGCAGTTTCCTTGGACGGTGGTTAATTCGTCCAAGGCAGTTTCTCATCAGTTGATGTTTATGATTTCAAATATAGTCAAGAGAACCGACGGGGTTTTCGTCTATATTCTATTGGAATTAAGACAAAGTGCAAAGGACGATGCGTCTAAACATCCCGTCCCACCCCCCAATTAACAGATTTGATAGTATCTCAGTCACAACACAACATCTCAATAAGGTGATAACTGTTTTTTGAGAAATTTATCGGGACATACTGTACCTATGTGCGACTGGTACTTATGGCGTCACACCACACCACATGAGAAACGGAACAGAGACAAAGCTTAGAAGCTTAGCTTAGCTTTATGAAGACCATACGAAATTCTTATTTTAGTAGGGTTGGCAAAAGAGAATAAAATAAAATAAACAAACTCTTATGAGCTTTTTATTAGCCTTTAATTTATCTACATAACATAGGTTTGTGCGACCTACTTAAACATAATATCTAATTTTAAATAGGTATAATCTGGTTTTTATTAACCTACCTAGTAAACAATAATAAAATATGAAAATGGCGATAATTAAAATATGAAATATCATTTTTTCTAGTATTAATCATATACATATAAACGGTACCTACTAGTAAACGACCATTTTACAAGTCCAGAACTAATAATTTACACTTTTATAACTATTTATAGTTTATTCCACTTAAAACAATTTCGTAAGAAATATACAGGAGCACAAAACAAATAAGACGTGCTTTGTGCAGGCCTCCGTTTTTTTTTGACAGAGATTGCTGTTTGCCTCAGACGGCATTTTCAGCTGCACCGGGCTTGTTTGTAAAGGGTCCCTTAAGCCGTTTGAAACGAATCACCTTCCGAGGTTTTCTAGAGGGAACAGCATCGAACACTAGTGCGCGTCCCCGTGCCCTACTAGATTCTCCGAAGGGTTCGGATCGGATCGGGGAGCGGACAACCCGAAGGCGCCTCTAAAGGCTCGGACCTCGGCTCGGGTTGACCGGGCCGTGGAGGAGGAGAGAAGCGCCCAGGTACATGTCTGTACCTGGTGTAGAGCGCGTGTGAACCGGTTCTTCGTACCCTTGTTCTACGAGTACGGTGTCTTGAGCCTAAACTAGTGTGCACGTTTAGTGTATTCTGTAAATGTGTAGTGGCATTTAGAGGATCGGGCCGACCGAGCGAGCGTAAACCAGTTTTATCCAGTGGGTGGAGGCGCGTACGCGGAGCAGCGGAGCGGCTAGTTGACACGCACACATGCGCCGCGCCGTATGCTTGTAGTAGTTTACATACGACGGACGGCGCGGTTGTATGAAGGTTTGTCACAGTTCCGTTTCTTTACTCATGTGGTCACACTGCATTTAACAGGAACCTATAGTCTTTTCATAGAGCTCATCAGCTCATTTTATGTCCCCACTGCTGGGGCAAGAGCCTTTCCTATGGATGGTTAGGGAGAACGGGCCATAAACCACCACACGGACCCAGTGCGGATTGGTGGTCGTTAACAACGGACGAGTTCGAGATGATACATTTTTGGTCACCCATCCGATGACCGGCCTTTGCGAAAGTTGCTTAACCTTAGCAATTGCAGACCGGGCGCGTGCACTAATCGCCAACGAGCTCCTCTAATTAGGTCATCGTTCTTTCATAAATATGTCTGATGTGTTGTTCTGATAGTAGCACGTAGTGTAGGACGCCCTCAGACTAGGTGGAGCGACGATCTTCGTGGCGTGCACAAGGAGAGGCCTATGTCCAGCAGTGAACTAGTGTAGGCTGATGATGATGATGATGTTGTTCTAATTTCTTCAGAACTGTTTTCCAATCAGATCCGATCCCCTCGGAGAATCTAGTAGGGACAGACACGCTTACGTGATGACGGTGTTTCAGGTAAAGGAACCCTATAAGTTTTTTGCTACCCCTAAAAATAGTCCGGTGACTCTGAAAAGGCCGCCCGAGACCATCATCAAACTCTCCCCAAACTATCTTTAAAATTAAAATGTGTATTGATAACATTGCAACTTGACGATAAATGATGCAATACAAAGATAAAACTGTAGTATTGTTATTTTTTTTTTAAATTTATTATTTATAATATTTCATTTGAATAAGTAAATCAATTTAATACTTTTTCATACATATTAATTATTATAAAAGTAATTTTACATTAACGCTAAACTCAGTTTTTTTTTCAATGCTAACATTTAGCTTTCTCACATACCACATAATACACAATTTCATGGAATGTATGTAGTTAGTACCAATAAATAGTTTTTTAGTATTCACAAAATTTTACAACGATTTTCTTATGAATTCACTTTTACAGAAAATAAAAAACTAATTATTTAAAAATGGTAAGTAAATTTTTTTTATTCTAGTTAAGGTAGTCGAACCAGTGTTCGACAGGAACGATTGATCGACGTTTTTTCCTTAAATAATTTAAAATAGGGATCTGCAACTTATTTTAATACTAGTTGTCGCCCGCGACTTCTTTCGCGAAGACTACACTATCCCACAGGAACCTGTTACCGGGATAAAAAGTATTCTATATCCTAGTCCGGGTCCTGTCTATGTGCAAAGTTTCATCCAAATCCGTTCAGCCATTTTCACGTGAAACGCGGTCAAATAAACAGACAAACAGACAAAAATTCTAAAAACAAACATCTATAACAGTTCTGTTGGAACTGTTATCGATGTTGGATTCTAAGTGTCCCCAGTCAACTTTATTGCGAATATCTTCCATGTACAGCCTGTCGACCCTCTTTGGCCTTATTATATGTATAGATTTAGTAAAAAATTGATACAGACCACCAGCTTCATTTCATTAGTTTCTTCTAGCCGTCATCCCGTAAAATTTCAATGAAAATCTGTTTTTTTGGCGACGTAAACTTTGTCGAGCGCTGGAGCCACATATCTCCAGTGGTAGTGGTGGTCTCCTGTGGTACCATCGTTATTTAAAAATGATAAGTTCAGTAGGTATATAAAACATTTGTTATTTTATGAACATTTAAAATCTTAGCGCTTTCTTTTTCACAATATACATACATACATACATACATACATATAATCACGCCTCTTTCCCGTAAGGGTAGGCAGAGATCACTTCTTTCCACTTGCTACGATCCTTACATACTTGTTTCGCATCGTCCACTTTCATTATTCCCTTCATACATGCTCTTCGGTTTAGGGTACTCTAGACCTGGCCTTTTTTCAAGACGTCCCTGATTTGATCTCGGAACGTCCGCCTAGGTCTATTTTTCACAATATCATCGAGTTAAAGTTAACTTTTGTATGATATCGAAGCAACGCTCCTAGTGACAGAAGTGTACCTTGATCGAAGATGAATAAAAAAAATATGTCTATTTTATAATACTAATAATGATTGTTTAGTTGAATAATTGGACGGACTACATTTAATTAATATTCTAAACTAAAACAAAAAACTACTTCATAAACACACTGAATTTTTTTAAAAAGAAATCTCAATTATCATTTGGCGGCTTTTGTCATGTTATCTTTAAACGTCAACAATCGTCTCAGTAAGCGGTATATATATTTTTTTCTATAGACTAACATTGGAAAAGTTCATAAAATTCAGAAAAAATAAACAATGAATTTCAAGAGAAAATACTAAAGATTTTCGTCAACCGCACCCCTTTTAGACAAGATACTTCTTACCACAATTAAATATCGAGGGGAAAACAGCACGGTGAGAATCAAACACTCAAGCTGAAGATCGAAAAATCAGTATTTAAATAAATAACAAAACAGACCTTAATCCACACAGAATACAGTACATTATTTATTAGCCTCACTATTAACAGACTTCGTGGTCTCCCTAAACAAGGAGTCTAACGCCGACTGCTGCGCCTTACTCAACTTAGCTCCCTTCATATCCAGCACTTTGTGGAACTCGGCCACCGTGGCCTCGGGCAGCAACTGCGCGAACTGCGCCACGAATCCCTCCATATTCCCGTCCAGCGGCGCCATCACTAGCTTCAGAATCATTTCCGCTTTGGTCATCAGTTTTATCACCACTTTGGTGTACATCGCCGGCGCCGGCCTCCTCACCTCCGAACCAATACTAGGCAGTTCCAACAAAGCCGTTTTTAGCATATGAGTGTCTAGCAGGAGCTGCTCCGAGCCTACTGTAGAAATCGGTTTACACTTATATATGTTTTGAATAAACTTCGGTATGAAGGAGTTCGCGAATCGTATACAGAACTGAGTGAAATACTTTCTGGAAGACGCTAAGTTGTCTCTCAAATTGGGCACTATGTTTTTTAGGTGCATAATAATTTGTGTGACGTAGGAGCTTTGGTCGCCGACGTTGTCGAAGTTGAGCCAGGAGACTTTGGCCATGGCCTGGAGGGCCGGCTCGCAGGCTAGCTCCAGGTCCCGCACCAAGAGCTGGATGCAGCTGCCGATGGTCTTGTGGAACAGGTCCTGCTCGGGGGAGAGGTCGATCTTGTCGGCGAGCCCGGCCGCTACTTTTTCCTTTAGCTTTTGCTCCAGATGTATGGTGGTTTCGAGGCAGTACTCTGACGTTGTGATCACGCTGGTGATTTTGCAGATCTCTTGTTTCGTGTATCTGTGGAAGGGATCATTTAAAATAATGCAATATTTTGTCATGAAATAATCCCTTGTGATTCCTCTTGCTATTAATGTTTTGTGTCACTTGATGTTTTAGTTTTTGAATAAATACTAACACACGCACACACACACACACATTGCATGCACAAAACTGTTTGCTGAGTTAATTAACTGAACTGTCCTAGTTAAGACCAGTTGTTATGGAGGAGCGAGACTTCCTGGAACAAGTAACTAATAGTCACGTAACAGGAGGTTCTCAAACTTCAATTAGGTTATTGTAATATTTTGAGACAATAAAAAAACTTTATTACTACCCTCACAGTCAGAAAAACACTTTTGCAGGTATTTTACAATCGATAAAGATATAATTCCTTATAAATATTTGTTATCCTGTAACAACTGGTGCCACCAGCGTGCGGCAGGAACCATTAGTGATCGACATTTTTTTTCTTTATTAATTCAGCAACCGATTTGAGTCTTTGGCAACCTTTAATACTATTTATTTAATAATATTTACAGGTCACTGCTTTCTAGGTGTCATCCTATAAAATGTCGATGAACTTCTATGTTATTTTTTGTCGAGGAAAATTGTATATTTATAAAATTTTATAAAATACAGTGAAAAAACTAAACGCCCACCCGACCCAGCCAGGAATCGAACCTGGGTCTTCCGCAATCCGAGCGGCTGCACTGACCGCTACGCTACCGGGAAGGCTGACGTAAGCGCTGAATTTTGTCACTGATTTTTAATGTGTTTTGAGTGCTTTTATAGCAGCACAGCGCCATCTATCCAACGGTCGTTGCAACCGATGGCCATGTAGATTCATCTTTGTAGATGAAATAGCACAAATTTGATGACACAACGCTATAGTAAATTTAATGGGTGGGCGTTTAATTTTTTCACTGTATTTTATAAAATTTTTATAAATATTTAATTTAGCTTCAGTGCAGCAATTAGCACTTGAAAATAAAAAGTAAAAAGTGGGAAAACTGTGTCGAACACTAGGCTGCATATCGCAATGTGAATGAAAAAGAAAAATAGTAAAAATAGTGAAAAGAAAAATGATTGCGCTAACCTGTTGGCGCCGGCGGCGTGGTCGTCCCGCAGCAGCGTGTGCAGGTTGCTGACGAGCCCGCGCGCCGCCGGCAGCGCCGCGCCCAGCACGCTGGCGGCGTACTCGCGCAGGTACTTTTGGAACACCAAACTCAGCTCTGCGTCGGCGACAGTTCATTTATGTTACGGTACTTCTTACCAACTTCGAACTTACTATTTTTTTTAATGTTTTTGTTTTATTTATATATAATTTTAACGCAAATTTTGTTGCGAAACAAATTACAAAAACACAATATTGAAAAAAAAAAATTGTGTTCAATAATTCGGCGGGCTGGTTAGACCCACGATAGCTCAATTGGAAGAGCACCTGACCCGGTATGTCAGAAGGGTGCAGGTTCAAATCCTGCTCGTGGAAATTTTTTCAACATTGTGTTTTTGTAATTTACTATTTTTTTTTAACTAATAGTCAATTTCAATGATATATTCTATTCCAAAATATTATGCACGTAGCATCTTAATTGCTAGTGGACAGTATATACTACTCAAAACAAAATAAGGGCCACGAGGTATTTTTTCATTTTGGTGTAAATTACTAAACATTTACATATTGAAAGTAGTAAAATATTGAGTATACAAACTCTTTGATACCTAAACTTTTTAATATTGTAGTATTCATCTAATGCTGGCAACAATTTTAAATAAAATTTGATTTAAAATTATTTTTGAAAATTTTGATTCCATTTTCTTTGACGTTTTGCTTTCTTTAGCTTCTTGGTTTATTAGAAATTATCAGAGTTCATTGATATCTCGAGTCAGAAACATCTTTTGCAATATGCCACAAGCACGCAGGCGTCATATGGACTCGCTGACAGCAACCAGAGCCAGTTACAATGATTGAAGAAGGTCATTCGCAGCGATCTGTAGGTTTGCAATTGGGATTTTCTCGAAGAGCTATTCATAATCTATGGAATCGTTTCCAAGAGACCGGCAGTGTTAGAAGAAGACCTGGTTCGGGCAGAGTTCGCATTACAACAGCTCAAGAGGATCGTTACATTCGATTAAGTGCGCGCCGAGATCGCACAACGACGGCCCGCAAGCTGCAAAATCGTTTACGGCTCACAACGGGTACTCGTGTCAGTGACCAAACTATTCGTAATCGATTGCATGAAGAACAGCAGGCATCAAGAAGGCGAGTTGTCCGTATTCCATTAACCAGAAATCATCGTGCAAATCGTTTAAGATTTTCCCGTCAACGTTTGGACTGGGACATAAACCAATGGGGCATGGTGCTCTTCACAGACGAATGCAAAGTTAAATTTTTTAACGACGATCGGCGTATTAGAGTATGGAGAAGACGCGGCGAGAGATTTTCAGAAGCCTGCATCCATGAAGTCGATCGTTTTGGTGGTCCAAATGTAATGATTTGGGGCGGGATAAGCTTACACGGCAAAACTGAGCTCGCTATTTTAAATGAGGGTACTGTTACTGCTCAGCGGTATATTGAGGAAGTCGTCAGACCTCATGTGATCCCATTTGCCCAGCGAGCGGGTCCTGGATTCATCTTGATGCAAGACAATGCTCGTGCACACACGGCTCAAGCGACTCGGTTTGTACTGGAAGCGTCTCAAATTCAAGTCTTGCCGTGGCCGGCGAACAGTCCGGACTTAAATCCAATAGAGCATATGTGGGATCAGTTGAAACGAAGAGTTAGAGACGGTGATCAGGAAATCCACAACCAACAGCAACTCATCAACGCTGTTAAAAGGGCCTGGGAAGAGATTCCAATGGAAAATGTCAAGCATTTGATTGAGAGCATGCACTCCAGGCTTCAGGAGTGCGTAACGAAACGAGGGGGGCATACCCGTTACTAAAAGATGAGCATGGAGTATTTTCTTTTGTTTTCAGTAACTTTACATTGTTTTTATTTTTAACCTTAAATGTGTTTTTTCTTTCAAAAGCAAATAAACTTTTTAATCATTATTATTGGAATAAATTTATTGGTCTACACGGTAAAAACAACATTAGTTTTCGTTATGGAGACAAAAAAAATAATATTGGTTTTATTATTTTCATGGTACAGACAAAATACCTCGTGGCCCTTATTTTGTTTTGAGTAGTATATAAACAACGTTAAAATGAAACTACTTGAATCTACTCGCGTTAATTTTAATACATTAGGTTTAATTAATTATCCTGACGTTTCGAACGGAACGCACGTGATTATATTAAAATGAGGGTAAACAAGCTATCAACTAATTATGAGACGACCGACACCTCAGTCTCCCTGACCACGGACCCTGCAAAAGGTTCGAAACGTCAGGATAAACATTAATTAAACCTAATGTGTAAAATAAACGCGAGTAGATCCGTAAAAGTTGTTTCATTTCAATGTGTAATGTTCGCGTAAACTTTAGAAAACAATAAAAACATCAAAAACAAATGTTGAAAAAATTTCCACGAGCAGGATGCACCCTTCTGACACACCGGGTCAGGTGCTCTTCCAATTGAGCTATCGTGGTTCTAATCAGCCCGCCGAAATTATTCAACACTATTACTTTTTTTCTTTCAGCACCCGTTCAATGTCAACACCTACCGTCATTAACATCTGATCATAATATTTTTACAAATACAAGATCAGTTAAGAAGTAGGCAAGCTATTTATAAAATGTTTTTGTTTTGTTTATATAATTTTAACGCTAATTTTTGTGCGAAACAAATTACAAAAACAAATGTTGAAAAAAAAAATTATATGAAAATACGCTACAGTGGCCTATTTCGAATTGATTTTGCAATTGCTTATACAAGTGGACGGAACTTATTAAAATATGCTATTTGGGATTGCAGAAACTTTTGTATGGAGGGCGATCTTTGTATCTCAGCGATGACCTCGAAATAAAAAAGTGACATGAAACACTATGACATATAATATTTTCTGCCTTATATACAATTTGATTATTAAGATTCATTCTGTTCGAGAATTTCCAGAGTCAATACCCAGTTACCGATGGTAATAAGAGAATAGGAAGCAATCGTAATTGATATCATAGCGTGAAAATTAGTCACCGATTAAAAATTCACCCCCATGGTCAGGAAGTCTCGTATGAACAAGGTATACGTTTACTTATTAGTTTGCGTTAATCCCCGTTTAAAATCTTTGATAACTATGCAACGCGAAAGTTCAAAAGTGTATAATGTCGCTTAAGCTCCAACACAGTGTATTTTTATCATGTTACCAGCCCGATTGTTCTTAAGGAAGATTGAAAAAAAAAACAATTATTGCAGCCAGCTAATGTAAACAAAAATGTTCTCCTGAAAAGTACCGTATTTTGACTTATGTGGTGTTAGAGCTTAAGCGTCGATATTGTGAATGTTTTGCACACACGCGTGCACATCAGACTACTACAAACTGTCACATTTCCTCAATAGAGAGAGAAACATTTATTGACACACAAATAAAAATAAAAACAATTAACAAACATACATAACACACACGACAATAGACATAACTATTTAAACAATCACGTGTCGTGAGCTATTTCGAGTGAATAGTGACTTAGAAACCAGTGGTACGGGAATCGAGCGCAAAAAACGACTAACGAAGAGGGTAGATCGTTTAGTCCGCTCATAATCACCTACCCGCATTAACTTCAGTGCATCCGTGATCACGGCGCATGCGACTGCGCCGGGATATCGGGTGCTCACGTATAATAAACATGGCAAGAACCCCGTTAATAATCACTCTACGACAATATACTTTGAACTTTGTATTTATGGCATATGTTTTGGATAGCTTGTGTGCATTACCCAGCATGGGCTCGCCGGTGGTGAGGCGCGCGCACTGCACGAGGCACTTCTTGTAGAACAGGAACAGCTCGCCGCACGACGCCATCACCGCGCCCGCGCCCGGCCCCGCGCCCGCGCCCGCCCCCGCCCCCGCCCCCGCCCACGCCTCCGCCGACCGCGCCTCCTGCATCACCAGCCACTGTTTGTCCCTGACTGCTAAGGCGCGAGCCTTCTCTATGGGTGGAAACAGCGGTCGCGAGCCCAGCGCTTTGGTGGTTGCTAACGACTGCTAATGCAGCCGGGACCGACGGCGACACGTGCACGACGAAGCACGGAGGGCCGAAAGTTGCTTAACTATCGAGTTCCTGTATACGCAGACGGATTATCTATACAGGTTATTTTTTTGGAGATAGTTTGCTTATTGCGTCAGAGTGCTTTTTCGTTTTTTGGGCAGGGCCGGTGAAACTTAAAATGTCCCTAATGCCGTGTGTGTGATCGTCCGTCAGAAGTTTTCTAGAGGGATTGGCATCACGCACAATTGTACTGTACAACAATAAAAACAAACACAAAGTTAAAACTTATTTCACGACAAATAAATTACCAACCACGTCAATGTAGCAGATCAGCTTTTTCTAAACGCACGCGCACTGTGTGGCCAGTCACTGTCGAGATACGGGCTGCGCCTGCGCAGGTGTCCCTGTTTTTGTTTTTCCTACCTGTATTGGCGATTTTGTCACCTTGTTTATTGTAGTTACAGTGAACCTAAGTAAAATAGTAAATCTATAATGTATGTGTGTCATGGTTTCAGATTCTTTTTTTTTCAATAAGTTAAAATATCTGTAATGTTAAAATTAAATTACTCTCTGAAACCTGTAGAGATCTGTAAACGCGTGTCGATACTCGCGTTTATTTTATACATTACTTTTATTTAATGTCTATCCTCAGTTAAACGAAACCTCAATAGTAGTAATTAGTTTCATTTCAATGTGTAGTGTACGCGTAAGCTTTAGAAAACAATATGTATAATGTTACTTTGAACTAGTACACCGTGGTGCGTTGCAGCGCATACGGCTGGTAGTGTCACCTGCAGGAACCGGTCCATGAAGGAGCGCAGGTTCGCGTCCAGGCTGTGTATGTACAGCGACAGGTGCGGCTCGAAGCACGCGCCGATGCTGCGCACCCACGGCGACGCCTCCGCCGCCCCCGCCCCCGGCGGCGGGGGCTCCTGGGAAACCATACGCATATCAATATAATAGAATAGACTTTCTGGAAAATTTAGTTCCTTCCATAGCGTAATGTCGTACGGCATTTTACTGTGGGCCAATGCCATTCAAACTATCTTTGTGCTGCAGAACGCTATTCGAGCAATTTATAACCTAAACGCTGGTAATTCTATCAGGGAGAGATTAAAAGATATTAATATAATCTCCTCTCTCTCAGCTCTCTCTCCCTCTCTTCTGACTAACTAAATTCTTCTCTATCTCTTAACAAAACATTGATGCGAGTTCATTAACTTTCCAAACGTTTCAAAGTGTGTATAATTGGTACTAAAACTCCAAATGACTTACATCCTTGGTGTCAGACTCGAACCCGTTCTGCTTGTCGAGCGCCGACGGGTCCAAGCTCTCCGCGCCCAGGTCAGTGCCTGCGACAAATACGTCACTTCAGACATATACTCTTAAACATATACGGTAGCATCCCGGTGCTCGACACTTTGTGTGGGAGCATGTATGGGAGATTGTGTATGTGTGAGCGTGTATGGCAGGTTGTGTATGGAAGTCTGTGTATGGATGACCCTGAATGGGTGAGTCTGTATGTGTGAGCGTGTATGGCAGGTTGTGTATGGAAGTCTGTGTATGGATGACCCTGAATGGGTGAGCGTGTATGGGAGATTGTGTATGGGTGAATGTGGATGGGTGAATGTGGATGGGTGAATGTGGATGGGTGAATGTGGATGGGTGAGTGTGTATAGGTGAGTGTGTATGTGCGAGTGTGTATGGGTGAGCATGGTATAGGTGAGCGTGAATGGGTGATTGTGTGCGGGTGAGCTTGTGCGCTGACCGGTGAACCGCTTGTGCAGCAGCAGCTCGAAGTTGTACGTCTTCTGTATGGCGTACAGCAGCAGCTTTACGTCGATCTCGTTGCGGCGCGCCGCCATTATGGCCGACAGCTCCGCGCGCGTAATCTGCCGCAATTATTCTAAGGTTATCATACTAATATTATAAAGAGGAAAGCTTTGTACTTTTGTTTGTAACGAATAAACTCAAAACTACTGGACCGATTAAAAGGATTCTTTCACCATTAGAATGCTACATTAGCACTGAGTAACATAGGCTATATTAAAACAAAAACCCGTGTGAGGCACTGTGCTCCGAATCAGGCAATGATCTGATGAGCCTAGTGGTGCATCAACGGACACTTGATAGCCGTCTGGGTGCGAGGTCAACAGGATGTCTAGTAAGGAAGGTGTATGACCCTCCACGGCTGGTACCCGCGTAGGCTCGGCAACCAGTTGGGACAGACAGTAGACCAGAGCGAAGTCATGAACGGCTCTACCCGCGTGGTCAGTTGTGCGTGAACCAAGCCATTCGGACAGTAAAGTCTCCCAGTACCACAATCTCAGCAGAGGGGATCCGTTGGAGAAGGGAGTCTGTGGCCGTCTGGACGCTCTCGATAAGTTGGTCAGTTTCAATGTTACCGCTGTGGGACCGGTACAGGCACGCGTAGACGCGACGGTGGTGTCCGCAGTCGACGTGCAGCAAAAGATGGAGAGGTCCCTAACTTCAAGATTGCCGAAGCGACGGACGCACATATCCTCCCTGACGTAGGCACAAACGAATGCTCCAAATTGTATCACGGGTAGCGCAAGTAGGAGGCGTCAGGAGGGGGGATATTTGCGTTTCAGTGAGGAAAAGCAAGGCCGGCTTCTCCGTCTCAAGGTGGTAATGGACGACGCTTGAGTTGGAGTGAAGTCCCCTGAAGTTGCAAAAGTCCACGCGAAGCGTAGGAGGGGGTGCCGAATGTCTTGCCTTACTCCTGCCTGCAGCATGTGCTGATACGAGCGGCCTTTTGTTCTCCCCACAATGTGTAGGGCAGCCTGAGTGTGAACGCTCAGGGGAGGATCTCCTACACTGGAGGTGTAGGTACCCCCCTGGGGTAAATCTAAATTTAAGTTCGCTGCCATATCAATTGTGTGTGTGTGTGGGGGGGGGAGGGATAGGGTTCACTAAACTAGTGTTTCCTAGTGTACCTGGCAGAACTGCCTGGCGATGTTCTCGCTGAGCTTCCAGTGCGGCGGGAACAGGTGAGCCAAGGCCTCCTCGAACCCGAGCAGGTGCCGCTTGAGCCAGGCGTAGCGCCGCTCCACGTGCGACAGCCACGCGCACTCCTGCTCCGCCGAGAATAGGTGTTGGTACTCCTGTGGGGAGGATATTCATTATTTTATTTTATAATAATTAAACATTGAAATAACTACGGCAAGCCTTGTCATCAGTAATGTACACAATAACAATCAAATATCAACATCAAATATGAATCAACAAGGTTCTTGTCATGCGGGATGGTGATATCGATGAGCATTGCCTGGCGCGTCGATCGATCTATCAACGCGATATCAGGCTTATTGGCAATAATAGTCCTGTCCGTGATAGATAACAGATCGATCCCAGTAGAGCGTGGCATAACCATTTTCGATAACTGGCACCGGCTTGTACTTATAGTACGGCACCTCAGATTCTACAAGACCATATCGAAGAGCAAGTTGGTGATGGATAATTCTGGCTACAAGGTTTTTCTTTATTGGTTATAGGCAGGCATTTGATCACACCTCTCCTGATGTTAAGTGAGGGTGTGGTCGAGGATGGAACATGCTTGCTTAGAAATAGCCTATTCACTCTGGCCTTGAAGAGGTCCAGATTACACTTTTCAGGGAACACACTCGCAGGCAGCGCGATCCATTCCCTAGCTGTACGCACTAAGAAAGTTGAACTGGTTATGTCTGTGCAAGTACTCACCGTTAGCCAGATGAGAACAACCGGAAATAATATGCCTGAGTGACTCACCGGGACGGCAGCATGCCCGACAGATGTCAACCGTACTGTCCCTCAGTATATATTTCCGGTAATTATTCGTCATCATGACTTCGTCTGCAATTGCACAGACAAACCCCTCGGTTTCCCCAAAGGTCTCCAAATCGTAGCCAGTTAACCGACGCGAGCAGATCCACATCGGGCCCTGTTAAGGCCCGGTAGTACCGCCCGTGGAGCTCCTTACTCTTCCATATGTTCCTGCGGTCTTCAGTGGTCTACGCCAGTTCTCGTTTGCCAAGGAGAGCGGCGTGAGGTTCCTATCTACTGCTACAATGTCACGGTGCGTCCCACACTCATTGTTAAAGAAGTAATCTCTAAAACATACATCATCGACCAAAAGAAAATAAAAGCTATCAGTTGTGCGCTGGCTGGTGGTTGTGACTAACCTGCAGCTGCATGCGGATGAACCAGGCTCGCAGGTCGCGGCGCACGCGCGGCTCCAGCGCGTCGGCCGCCAGGCACGCGTCCGCCAGGCTCCTGTGCGACACGCTGCTCCTGCTGCCGGCTGTCACTCATACGTACGGTGGCGGTCTCGGTTTGAACAAACATTCGTGTGCACGCGCATCGCCGCCGCACCGGCCACGCCGATAAAAGCGAGCGACGCGGTGCACAGGATTTTCGCCTTGGTACCGGTAAAGCGTTTGTGGCCGCCATAGTACATATAGTTTTACATACACAACCAATTATTTTGTTAAGATACACTGTGTTAACGACGATGCTTGGTTGAATAACACACCGTAGAAAACAATGAAATTCCTTTACTTGGAATAAAAATACAAATAACGAGCTGACCGGCGGACTTCGTACCGCTTTGACAGTTTCCATGACAACAAAACAAACAAATCATTCGTCCGCTTAAGAACACCCGTATCCCATGATGGATCCCTATTAAACAAGGAAACTAAAACCTTTCTACTAATCTCACACTAAATGTATGGGAGTGTTTAATGTCAAAATTTTGGATACTACTCGTTTGATTTTTGTTTGAAAGTTATTGATGTTATTTTACTCATTAGCTAACGTACTTTCGGTATCAGTTTAAAATTTTTTGATATCTGTAATAGTCACACTTAACGATTACACCCAGTATATAAAGATATGTAAGGACGTGTGTACGAGCCGAAAATGCTTAATTAGTACTAAGGTTGCGCACACATTGGTTGTATTTCATGTCCCCACCGCTGGGGCACGAGCCTCCCTTATGGATGGATAGGGAGGACAGGCCATAAACAACCACGCGGGCCCAGCGCAGATAGGTGATTGTTAACGACTACTAATGCAGTCGAGTCGGGAAAGACAGCAAACCGTGTCTTCATTTGTACAATAAATACTGTTGAAACATAGTTTAAATATAAAATAAAATTAATAACCACTGCTGGGGCAGTGGGACATAAAATGAGCTGATGATGAGAAGGAGGTATGGTATTGTATGAGTTGGTAACGACATACTTTTATATTTCATGTAAATGTCGTTACTTCTATAGTAAAAGCTGTGCTGTTTCTCGCGCCCATTCTTCTCCACAGCTAAAAGATAGACATCCTGAATGGGTAGTAGGTAAAAACTTTTTAGGCGATTCAAAAGTACTTATTTTAAATTTATTTGAATAAAAAATGTTGAGCTAGACTTTGACCCGTGACGGGTTCACATCTCACCGGTGAAGGCCTCCTTGAAGTCGGCGAGTATCTGCGTGGCGAGCTGCGCGCGCACGGCCTGCACCTGCGCGCGCAGCGACGACAGCTCGCGGATGTCGCGGTACGGCTCGAAGTGCTGGAGCACCTGCAGGCCCAAACGGGGGCTTTGAATCAGTCGGTACACAAACTTTTTTTGTGTGGATTTCTTTTTATAGTTAGCACGGCAAATGCCTCCGTAGCCGAGTGGTCACCGAGTGGTCACCGAGTGGTCACTCGGTCACCGAGGCTTTTTGAACTTATATGATCTTTTCTCTGAGTGGTTATGTAGCTGTGGCTCTGAGGCTACGTGGCTGTGTGTACTGGGGCTACCTCCATGATGGCCTGCATGGGCAGCGCCAGCTCCTTGTACTGGCGCGCGGCGGCCATGGCGCGCAGCGCGCCGGCGCCGCCCACCAGCATGTGCAGGTGGTTGAGCGCGGTGATGGCGGCCGTGAGGTTCCACTTCGCCAGGTCCAGCTGCTTGATCTCCGACGTGATCTCGCGGACCATGCTCTCGCTGCGTTCCGCTTTTTTGTTTATATCTGTCACCTGGGGTGGAAAGAGGAGGAATTTTCTTTTCTAAATACATAAATAAAATCCAAATACAACCCGTAGGTAATGTTTGGAGGATTTTTCACTTTTCTTCGAAAGCACTTTTCTTTTTACATTCATGATGTAGAGATTGTACAGTTTGCGGTTACAATAGGAGTCTTCGTCATGTCTCACCTGTTGCATCACATCATCATCAGCTCATTTTATGTCCCACTATTGGGGCACGAGCCTTCCTTACAGATGGAAACACCTCAGGGAGAACGGGCCGTAAACCACCACGCGGGCCCAGTGCCGATTGGAGGTTATTAACGATGCAGCCGGAACCAACGGCTTTACGTGCCCTCCAAAACACGGAGAGGCTCGAAATGATACATTTTTGGTTACCCATCCGTTGACCATCTTTTGCGAAAATTGCTTAACCTTAACACTCGCAGACCGGGCGCGTTAACCACTGCGATATCAAACTCTACATAAAAGTTATCAGAAAGCTACTCTTAAAACTCGAATTATTTATCTATTTTATCAAATCAATCATTCTTTTATTAACGTTACGAACGAACGTATTAATAATCTGGAATTCTGGATTTAACTGTTGGAATATTATTAAGGAGGCCCCATTGAAGCAATCGCAGACCGCGCGCGTAAACCACTGCGCCATCGATCTTGACCACCTCATTTGTTTAATCCGGACAAAATGATATTGTAAAATAAACATAATATAATACTGAACTAGTTGTTGCCCACGACTTCGTTCGCGAAGTCTACACCAAAAAAAAAAGTATCCTATATGCTGGTCTGGGCCACGGTCTGTACATGAGGAAGTTTCATTAAAATCCATTCAGTAGTTTTTACGTGAAAGAGTATAATCCATCCATACTTAGAAACTTTCGCGTTTATAATATTAGTAGGATGTATATACTGAATGAAATGAATATATACTGTGTTTCTTTTAACAGTAACAGTATGGGGAAATTTGATACCATAAGAGATACAAATAAACTGTCTAAGTAACCATCAAGGCTGTTTTGGAAACCACTTTGGTATAGCAAATTGTTGGTCAAGCATGAATTGGTACCTTAAATTATTCCATAAATTCTAATAATGAAAAAGCTTTAGAGGTTTTTAACTTATAAAGGTTTTTTTTTTTGAGAGAGTTTGTTGATTGCCTCTGGGCATTTTCAGATTCACCAGGCTTTCTTTGGGGGCGGCGAGAAACTAAAAGGGTTCCTCAAGCCGTGTGAACACCGTCAGAGGTGTTCTAGAGAGAACGGCAGCACGCCCTAGTGGATGTCCCGTGCTCTACTAGATTCACCGAGGGGTTCAGATCAGATAGGAAATGTTTGTGTGTACATAAAAGCTACCAAACCTGCAGCGCGAGGTCCGCGATCCGCGCCTGCGCGTGCTGCAGCGCGTCGTGGCCGGCGGCGCGCTGCGTGGAGTGCGCGCGCACCAGCCGACGGATGTCTTGCTCCACGCCTGCGCAGATATCGTGACATAACGCAAAAAAGGAAAACACTTCTTGCCGCCCCCGCTTCGGCTGCCTGCCTGCTTAAAAGGTTTCCTCAAGCAGTGTGTGAGTGCTAGGTTTTCTACGGGGAATGGTCCTCGTTTCCTACTAGCTTCTTCCAGGGGTTGGTAGGGGTGGTTGGTCAAATTATGTGAGAGAGATAACATGGTTAACCCATCTGGTCCGACCAGGTGTTTGTGTTGTTGTAAATGAAACTCTAAAATGAAAGTATTTTAGAGTTTCAGTATTTAGGTAGAGAATGCCATTTGGCATTAAGTCCACCTTTTGTACTTTATTTTAAGTAGCAATAAGAAAAAATAGCTAATAGTGTTGAGCGGCAATCTCAATCTCTTATAAATAAATTAAAATCGGGTTGTGGGTACGATCGCCACTGCCAGGTATGACCCACCTGGTTCAGAGACTCTCCCTGAGACAACGTGGTAATGCTGCCGTTATCATGCTGTCATAGACATCAGTCACAGACAAACGTAATGAGATGCTATCTCTCTTCACAAAATCTATATAGAAAAAAAGAGGATATTATCGTCATCGTCCATCCTAAATAATAGCGAATGAGCAGTAACCTACCTGAGAGCCGGAACTCGCAGCGCGCGGCGGCGCTCTCCACACCCGACAGCGACTGCTCCGTCGGGAAAACCTTGTTGATATACGCCACTGCGTCAAACTGGAACAGTGTAAACCGCCACATTGGTACCATAAGAATTTATGTTTTCTTTCACATAATTTTAATTCATGTTTTCACAATGTAATTGGAATGTAAACCCATTACACTGGACGAGATGATAACATTTCTTACTTTTTACAATTCTGAATGGATAAAAAAGCAGATTAGGAAATTAGAATTAAATAAAATAAAATAAAAAATATTTAAGTAATACAAAAACAATACACAACTTAACTTGGAATAAAGATTGTATTCGAAAGATATATGTTCAGTCTTAACAATGTGCACGTATAGTAGATTATAAATAAGTTTTTTGTACTTCGTGCCAATTTACTTTTTAACCCACTAAGATTCGTCCATCTTTACATGTTCATTAAAATAATATTATTAAAACTTGTTCACCTAAACAGCTTTAATAAAACGAAACTTAAACTTAGAAACACTATTTATAAAATGCTTTGACGGTCTAAAACGTTATAAATTCCTAAAATTATGGAACTTACTTCGTCACTATCGAACTGCTCGGTCCCTCCCATTAGTTCTTCGATGCGACTCATCACAGAGCTTGGGAGATTTATCTGCACCTCTGGACCACTGTCTTTATCGTCTAGGATATCGTTTGAGTCCATTTTGAGGCCCAACAATAATACGATTTATATAAAATTAATAAAATAACCAAAACAAGTTGTATTGTGTATCTAGTTTTTTTTTTATAACTCTACTCTTTGGTGTAGTTCGTTCCTTGATGAATCGGTAAGGTCATAAGACCATGCTGCCATGTCATTAGTTTCTTAATTTCATTGTAATATATAAATAAACTTTATTGATGATGATGAATGATAATAGAAATGGGAAGTGAGAAATGACATTACCCCCCAACCCCTCGAGTATCTCATTAAAGATGTGGGGCTTTACTAAGTCCTCAGGCGGACTTCTAGAGAGAATTTAAAAAGTGAAGTTGCACTGTTTTGTTTCATTTGCCAACACTCATGCGCAGTTAAGAACACTTAACGGTTAATAATCCACCATTATTTATTTAATATTAATATTCGACATAACACAAATTTTAGAAAATAAAACAAAACCGCTGACATGACTCTTCACTTTCCCGCCAAGAAGTCCTACATAACGTCACTCAGGCGACTCAGATGTCAAGTCAACACGTATGGTCCGAAACACGCGACAAGTTCCAACCGCAGAAAGACAATGAGCACATAACTATGCAAACAAGAAATAGAACTACTCTTACTAAAATGTATGTAGGTAATAAATAAAGAACTTAAACACTAATGTTCAAAAAAATTCCATGAGCAGGATTTGAACCTGCACCCTTCTGACCTGAACCTGACCCGGTATGGTCAGGTGCTCTCCCAATTGAGCTATCGTGATTCTAACCAGCCCACCGAAACAAAGATTGCGTTTTGCCTCACGTTCCAGTTTGTCTATGTGTGTGGAAGTGTTGCATGCAACAGTAAAAAGAAACGAGATATTAATTAATTTGTGGTTGAAGAGAAATAAGTAGAAATATTATTTTATTCTCATCTATGTATTTGTGAAAAAATGTTTGGTCTGCTTCTTATTATACGTCTGTGCATCCGATCCGCAAGCTATTTATAAAATATTTTTGTTTTGTGTATATAATCTTAACGCAAATTTTGTTGCAAAACAATTTACAAAAACACAAATGTCAATAAACCACGAGCAGGATTTTGTGGAAATTTTTTCAACATTTGTGTTTTTGTAATTTGTTTTGCAACAAAATTTACGTTTAAATTATATAAACAAAACAAAAACATTTTTAAAGAACCTAAGTAAGGTAAAAAATGCGATTTTTCAAAAGTATTGGTTTGGGCATAAATATCGATTCCTCTACTCTACCTTATGGTGGGCAACACAAAAAAAATCTACTGGAACTGGAACTCATTTCCACGTTACCAAAACAACATAATAATATTCCAAAATTCATAATATTTATTTATTCAGAATTATTAATACGTTCGTTAGTAACTATCGTAACGTTCATAAATTCATAATTTGCTATAGATTAATGTAAAAGATACTTAGAAAGTAAAATAAAAAAATATTTTTTTAGAGTTGCTACATGTTATATCGATTAATAAGGTCACCTTAATCACTTCGTAATCATTTCCTCGTATTTTTTTATTTCATCAGGTAGTCAAGGATTTTTCTTTATAACTTTTAATAGCGACGACTTTAATAACCAACTTTATAAACCGCTATAAGTGAAAATTTATACAAAAGCAAAAGTTTAGACATGGTTAAATATAAGAGGAGTAAAATGTTTTTGTTTTGTGCATATAGGTAATTTTTAACGCAAATTTTGTTGCGAAACAAATTAACCGATCTTTAGTATTTGTAAAAAAAATATGATCGAATGTTAACGACGGTAGCTGTTGACATTGATAGTTGCTTGCTTTGGCTTTCAAAGTAAAAAAGTTAATAGTTGTTAGCGACGCGTCGTATTTAACATCTAAAATAAGTTAGATTTACGTTAAAGTCGTATATGTGTATTTATTGTTACGTAAGGAATAAGTTTAAATTGTAAAAATAACGAAACTTTCCATGGAATTTTCTAGAAACTTATGTATATGTATGAACATTCTTAGTAAGGTCAACCGATCATAGAAAATTCCAAACACGGCATCGCACCTTCGAGGAACGCGTAGACTCTCAAAGTGAAAGAGACGGCAACAGGTTAGAGAGAGAGGTATATATTCGCGGGCCTATAATAACGCGGGACTTTTCTGTGGACGGGAATCAGTGTTATTTTAATGCTCGCAGCAATCGGTAGAATCCACGCCGATAGTACTAAGTTGTAAAGTGTTTATTAGTCAGTGTTATTTTAATGCTCGCAGCGATCGGTAGAATCCACGCCGATAAGCATTATACTGGAATCGCTCGATAGCAATAAAACCAAATACTTTTATTAAAGAGTTTTATTTAAAATAAAGTACTGGAAGTTTCTGCGGCTAGTTTCTTGCGGATTTTGGATCTGTCTGGCATCACGGCATCCTTGTCCCAGCCAGCTCGAACTATAGGAGAGTCAACCGCTACAGAAAGTCCACTATTGACGGACGGCCACCGTTTAGCCTGGCTCCTGCTCTGCTTTGACAGAACGCGTCATAACACTGCCGCCGCCGTTATAGTACGTACGCCCGCCACAATAGTGTTAGACCACGATAGCTCAATTGGGAGAGCACCTGACCCAGTATGTCAGATGGGTGCAGGTACAAATCCTGCTCGTGGAAATTTTTTCAACATTTGTGATTTTACAAAAGTAGTGCTTAGTATTTCTTAGATTTCTATACATTTTGTCAGAAATAAAAATAAAATATAATATGAACGTTTTTATGACCGGCCAAAGCAAGCAATGGAAACGTGCAACGTAGAAGCAATGACAGCAGACTGACACTGACAGTCAGCGGCAGCGCAATTCATTCTCCAGCAGTCAGCAATTCTCCTCTCCTCAAAATCCAGCGAGGCAAAGCGAGGGCAGTACGTCTATTTGTGTGTCCGTGCGCGAATCTCGCGATGCGATATTGTTTTCTTACGATTCATTCAGTTTACCTTCAGGAGTGCGTGTCTGGCATAAAGTAACTTGTTTAGTGTTTCGCCAGCAGGATGAGGCACATAAACCCAGGAATCAAAGGATCCGTGTGTATCTTTTAACGTTTGTTTGTACTCAGTTCGTGAAACAATAAGTGGTAGTTTCCCCTATATATAACTCTACTCTTTGGTGGTAGTGCAGTGAAAATGGCTCGCCTCACCGAGGAAATGGTGATCGCTCGCTCGAAACTGTCGGATTTGTCGGCGATCAAGAAGCTGAACTGCTGGTAAGTGGAGTGAGAATTGTAGCAATGGTTTGCAGTGTAATAGGGAAACCTATGATCGGAAATGTACACGAGTGCAACAGTCTGAAGGAAATTACTTTCGAGTGATAATAATGTATGAGTACCCATTGTATCCCTTCGCCTTTAATATTAAAACAAGGAAAGGTTAAGTTTTCTGTTTCCAAGACAATTGGTATTCTAAATTCAAATAGTTTTATTTATAAAGCATTTAGGCTAAGGCGTTTGAAGTTCAGCCAACCGTAACAAGTAGGTTTCAACCATAATTTGGTCTCCTTTTCACAGAATATCAAGTAATTTTTCAACTTCAGTTTTCTTTGTTTGATGTGCTTTATGTAAAACATACAGTAGCTTTAGTGTTACACAGGGTCTCTTTATCTTTGTTTAATGCAATTAAGTTAAGTGAATTGCATTTAGGGTGCATTGCTCTCTTTAATAGGATTTCAATAAGTCTACAATGCTTAGTTTGTAATAAACTGCAATCAACTAATTCGAAGGAATAGAATGTTGCTTTGTGTAAACTAGTTATTACTATTCATTAAACATTATTTACATGGCTTGATAAGATATATTATTATAGTGGGTAAGTTGCTAAACACACATAAAATTAAAAACATTAACCCCCTTATTCATAAAAACTATTTAAGCATTATTTAGTTAATCACTGTTTTATCTCTTTTTCTCAAATTCAAAATGACGTTTGTGTGACGTTTGTGTCTTCCCTGTTTGATGATGATGAATGATAATAGAAATGAGAAGTGAGAAATGATTTCCCAACCCCTCGTGTATCTCAGTAAAGATGTGGGGCCTCACTAATACCTCATGCGGACTTCTTGAGAGAATTTGAAAAGTGATGTTGCACTGTTTTGTTTCATTTGCCAACACTCATACACACTCACAGACACTTAACGGTTAATAATCCACCATTATTTCACGTTAATGTTCGATATAACACAAATTTTAGAAAATAAAATAAAAGAGATGACTGCACTTTCCCGCCAAGAAGTATTTAAGTATTTATTATGAATTAATTGCTTTGTTTTTATTTGGACTAGTATAGGCTGGTGATAATGATAATGATAGTGATGATGATGATGATGACACAAACAGAATACCAAATTATCAAATTCAAATTTCAAGTAGGTAGGTATTGTTAAGTAAGCTTATTTCTAGTTAAATTGTTATACCAGAAAAGTTACGATACTTTCTAGATAATGTTTTATCTAGGAACTATCATAACTTTTCTAGTAACCAAATGTGCTTTAGCCAATATGCGAAGAGAAAAATGACACATAGGTTACGATACCAACCATAACAAACAACAACATTTATAAAAAGTATTTATATCAAGGCTTATTGTTTTAACTATAACTTCATTTAGAACCAGCATTGTTGCGTTTCAAATTATACCCAAAATGTCATGCTGTGTACACTCCTTTTGGATTACCGTCTAGCTAGTAAGGTTAACCAAATATGTTACTGTACTCATGCATTGATTGTAATCTGTTTGTGGTACCTAAATAAATAAATAAATAAATAAATATATACAAATCCAAATTAAGTGTACACAACATGCTAAAGAATGCTATTTATCTTATCACTGTGTGATTCTACATAAAGTAGGGTAGGTATTGTAGTAGACAGTATGTTGATAATCCCAAAACATTCTTTGAAGATAAGTAATGAATAACTTGTGAATATTATTATTAGTACAATAGTTTAACATAACTATCGGAATGTATCTCTGATTCAAAGTTATGAGTACCTAAATGAGTTTTCGATCTGTCCGCTACTTGGTGCTTCAGGTTCTTAAACAATACTTTACTTTTCATTGTCCATAATCAAATAAATTAAATTATATTTGATCATGTAATAAATGATTATGAACCAACAATTTCATGTTGTCCCATCAATGTCTTCTAGTTTTGGATGAGCCGAGTCCATAAATCGTATCCCACAGCGTTGTTGCACGGACTCCTACAACACTTTCTGTGTGACTTCTGACAATAAATTGTTATTGTTATTATTATTTTGACAGGCAAGCAGTTGCCACAACTGATAGTGCCTGTATCCTGATCATCATTATATATTGTAGTATCATATAATTAAAAAAACTGTTATTTTTACTATTACTCACAGGTAACTTTCATCTCACCTGATGTTAAGTGATGATAAGGCCGACGATAGAAGCATACTTCACCCGGAATCTTCAACAACTGAGGCACTGGCTATCTATCACTAGCTGAGGGAACACAGCAATGCCAATATCATTGATGGTATGACGACATATTACACACATGACATATTTAGATGAGAGGGTGTTAGCTAGCCAGCCAACAAAACGGAGTACACAAACATGAACTCCAAACCGTGAATCGAACCCGGGATATCTGGGTTTGAGACAGAGACAATCTTAATTTAAAATTATTGACTAGTGCAGTTATGGCCACTGTTAGCTAGCACTAAACCATAATCAGCATTATGCAATCAATATAATAAATAGTAAAAATTTATTTCCAGTGGACATTTGTTACAAATAATTTACAATTTTGCCTGGCCCCCCCACTCGGCTGAGCTTGACCTGTGGGGGATAGCATACAATTTCCAGTTGTAACTAGTCGGCACACATAAAATTACAAAAACTAAGGGTATATGATGTTATGTCATAATATTATGTCATACATAACATTAAAGAATGATGATGTATTTCATGAAAAAAAAATCTCTTTGTAGTAGACTGTTAAGAGAAGCCTATTAAATGTATATTTTCAACCTGATTTTGATGTAAGAGTTGTATTTTTGTATCGATGTACCTATTCGATTTTTTCTTTTTCTTTTACACTGTTGTTCAACGAACTGTTAGTTAGTTAGTACAAGTTAGCAGTGGAAACTTAAATGCTACTGTATTATATTTTTTTATTGTTTATATGTGTGATATAAAGCTGTATGTTTCCTTAATAAAATAAAATAAAATAAATTGACGTGACACAACGTAGGTATAAACAAATAGCATATCTACAGGTTGGCAGTAGTAGCGTTGATCCCGGTTAGTGTTTGTCGTGCAACGTGCGTGATGTCGCGGTGCGTGCATCGATTGACCAATGGTTCCTCATTATAGGTTGTCATTTGTTAGTATAATGCCGTATACAGAACAGTGCTATGCCATGTAATTATGTGTGATGTCTAACTGTCTGGTGCATAAAGGAGAGGCTCAAACGCACTGCGGCTAGTGTGTGTTGAGATCTTGTGAGTTAGGCAACTCTCCTCAAACTCCTCTGTGTTTAGAGCTAAGTTAAACTGAGAACGGTACAGCGAGGGACGGCCCCTCATCAGCAGCCCAGAAAATAGGTGCGGCCGAGCGTCTTTCCGGTCCTTCGGGTTGGTGATTGTTAACGACTGCTGATGCGGCCCGGACCGACGAGTCTACGTGCCTTTCGAAGCACGGTGGAGCGAGAAATGATACATTTTTGGTCACCCACCTGTGAAAGCGGCTTGACATTGGTAATCGCAGACCGCACTGCGCCATTGAACTCCGCTCGCCATAGCTTGAAAGAAGGAGGGTATACGTACATTATACACACTCAAAACTCATGCTCTTCTCCTACGTGCCGCCATGGATGGTCCGGCACAGCCTTTGCCGAGTTTCTTGCGGCTTCTTCTCGGTACAAGGTCTTGTCGGCGCGCGAGGGGCGTTCGGCCGCTCTCAGCGACACGACGGGGTAGCGGCGGGCGGTGGGAACAGCTTCGGACCCCTGGCCCGCCGCACACCGCGACACTTAGCTTTGCGACAGCTTAGGCACCGGCCGATTTTACCTTTGTGCGGTCACACGAATTTATTGTAACTAATAAATATTATAATACTTAAAATACAGTCCGCTTTTCACTCCAAGATCCCCTTGAGATCAACATAATGGTCCTTCGAGCCGGAGGTCTCAACCGTTGGCATTAACGAAGTCATGGCTTTGAATTGACGTTCAAGAAACACTTGCTTAAAAAAAATCGATTTTTGAAACCTGACATCATCTTTACTTTGGGAGTCTCCGAGCGCATAGCTACTTGGCCACCGAGGCTTTGGTTATTACAATAACATACATACTCTCACGTCCTTGTCCCAAGAGCATACGTAGCATCGAAATCACCAGTTTCAAGAAAACTCGCCGTTAGTGACCTCGACGTCACATTAAGCATAATCGAAGTAGGGCTCCGAGCTGGAATAGATAACACCAGTGATTGGGTTGCTAGCCGATCGCCTGATGTGCGAGCGTCTTGGAACCCTTGCCCCTTAGTCGGCTCCTACGACATGCACGGGAAGATAGGCCGCTGAAACATTATTTCCACGTCCCAGCATCGTCGTGAGCGTGGTTTGGTTATAAGTATAATAGAATTTGCACAGGCCTTAATGCGATATTTACGAAAAGAAAAGTAAACTATATTTGAATTGTTTGTGTATTCTTACCAACAGATGGCGCATTGCCTAAAATTATGTTTTATTCTCTGAACAAAAGGAAGCAGCCCAATGTTTTTTTAATAATACAAATCCGATCCGATCCGAACTCGCTTCGGAGAATCTAGTGCCGTTCCTTCATGAAAACCTCCGAAGGTGATTCGTTTCACACGGCTTGAGGAACCTTTAAAGTTTCTCGCCGCCCCCGAAAAAGCCCGGTGAAGCTGAAAATGCCGTCTGAGGCAATCAGCAAACTATAAAAAATGTATATATATACAAGCTCAACAGTAGACATCAAGCAGATCCTACTAATATTATAAACGCGTTTGTAACTATGGATGGATGTTTGTTACTCTTTCACGTAAAAACTACTGAATGGATTTTAATGAAACTTTCCTCATATACGGACCATGACCATTTTTTATTATAGGTACATGGTTACTACCAGTAGGTGAACAAAGGGTATTATAGTACATGGTTACTACATAAGTGAGACCTAGGGTATTTTCAGAATTATTAATTTAGAGTGAAGATGTCGGTTGGTTTGGTTATTATAAACCATTAATTATATTTCTCGGGTGCTCTGCTAATTAGCGATTGTGACGCGGAGGCCGCTCATATTTGAATGCACTTTTACCATAATAGAATCTACTTGCTTTTACTTTCTATTGCAGGCGCCGTCGGACGCGTCGCGGAATTTACATATATTTCATAATGGTTTAGCGCCTTAGCTCCAATGAAATCGAGTCTTGCTGCTGCTGTTGCGAGACTTGGACCGCCTCTGTGGTCGCGAGGGTGGACCTTCCTGTGTAGGCTCTGTGGTATAGTAGCACTACTTACTTATACGATTACATCTTGTACCAGACCAGCAAAGGTGTATAATTTCCTTTAAGTTAAACTAGCGACCGTCCGTGACTTTGTGTGCGTAAAGTGGCGTTTTAAACACCTGTAATATCCGGCGAACCCGTGGGCGTGGGAATTTTAAAAATTCCGGCCTTATTCTATGTCTTTATCATTAAAAAGAGTCTCTTTGCATAAATCCAGCTTTCTAGGTCCAAGGGTTTGGCTGAGCTTTGATGAATTGACCAGGACTTTTTTTTTTATAATATATAAAAAAATGTGGCTAGCAACTTTCTAAGAAACAAATAGCCCTTCCGGGCTTTTTTGTTACTTCATGCATTATTGGTATAAGTAGGGTGAGCGCTTTTCTGTCGTATTGTGATCGTCTATCGATCACAATATGATAGGAAATCATCATCATTTTCTTCTCCTCAGACGTACACAGCTGGATAAATACCTCCCCAATCCCGATGCATGATAAGCAATGCAAAACAACAATTAAGAATGAATGCAATAAATAATTATGAATGTGATTATGATATAGTCTAGTTTCAATATAATCGTCCAAAGTACAGGGTGCCAAGTGCGAGTTTCATTCGCCATACGATCGAAAACGAGAATTTGTATGGCAAAATTTTATAACTCTTCTCGTATGTCGCCAGGCGCTGCCTCAATGCCATACTAATTTTCGTTTTATAAACGTGATCTAATGAATAACGGATAGTAAACAAAACAGGTACCTATTCCAAACATTGAACAAAACAACTACAATGTTAGTAAGATTGTTTTGAAGCCATGTATGTGCCTTGTTTGGCGTTACCACTATGTAGTGCGGCGTGAGTCAGCTCGCGCGAGCCCACTCGCCGAAGCCGACCTTCGCGGGACTTGTAGGGCGGCGTACGCCTTTGGTATTAACTTGTACGCCACTGCAATACTATGTTTAATGTATGACTTCGCGTGTATGACTACACGTGCGACTTACTGCGAAACGAATGAAGTGTTTATTGAAGCAAGTCTGCGTCTGTCGTCGTCTCCGAGTAATAAAATAGAAGTTCTAACAGCATCTCCTAATATCTTATGCAGCGAGCTTGAAACCTACGTCATTGGTCTGGTACTGACAATGCGAATGTTCGCATCGAACATGTTACCTTATGACAAAATGCTCCAATCAGTCCAAAACTTTAGGAGAAATATAATCAGCGCGACTGCGCTGGGACACGTCGTTCGAATGGGAGATGAGATGATTGTTCGGTGTAGAAAAGCGTACATGAAACGTCCTACAGGGCTCCGCCGGCCGCCCAATCGGCAGACCTAGATAATCCAGGTCCAGGTCCAGACTTGGTTCCAGGTCGCTAAAGATCTTGCAGAGCTTTTATCCGCTTCTGTGGTCTTGTGGTTAAGACACCGGTCTCAGACTCGGGGGTCCTGGTTTTGATTCCTAGCGGGTACATGTTTGTGTACTCTGTTTAATTTGGTGGTAGGGCATGTTTGTCCGCCTGGATAGCTAATATTCATTTTTGTAGCTTTGTTGTGTTCCGGCAGCAGAGATAAAACAGCCAGTGCTTCAGTAATTGAGGATTCCGGGTGAAGTGCGCTTCCACCTTCCGGCCTATCATCAAGTGAGATGAAAGCCAATTGCGTACGCGCAGGATATAAAAAAGTTAGAGATGTCCGTACGACTTCCGAGTTGGCACAAAAAACAAAAGAACGGTGTGCTTTTCTGTCGGATGCTAAGACCCACATCGCGTCACTGAACCCGAAAATAAGTAAATAAGACCAAGAAAATGCGCCCGCTGACCAAATTAGGACATGAGGTAAAGTTTTTAGGAATATGAATCACGCACTACTTGGCTGAGAACCGCCGAATCTGAGCTGCTTAAGCCGACAAACTTGATATTGTACATTGTTGGTACATTGATTTTATCCGACTCTAAGAACTAAGTAGACTGTAAAATGTTTTTGTTTTGTTTATATAATTTTAGAGCACCTGACCCGGTATGTCAGAAGGGTGCAGGTTCAAATCCTGCTCGTGGAAATTTTTTCAACATTTGTGTTTTTGTAATTTGTTTCGCAACAAACATTTGCGTTAAAATTATATAAACAAAAAAAAACATTTTATAAATAGCTTGCCTACTTCTTAACTGATCTTTAGTATTTGTAAAAATATTATGATCAGATGTTAATGACGGTAGTTGTTGACATTGAATGGGCGCCTTTGGCTTTCAAAGTAAAAAAGTAAATAGTGTTGAATAATTTCGGCGGGCTGGTTAGAACCACGATAGCTCAATTGGAAGAGCACCTGACCCGGTATGTCAGAAGGGTGCAGGTTTAAATCCTGCTCGTGGAAATTTTTTCAACATTTGTGTTTTTGTAAGTAGACTGTATTTAGGGATTTTCTAAACACATTTGCACAAATTACGCCCAATCATACAATTTTAGCACTATAATGGTTAACTGTCTTGTCTAGTCTTGTACAGTATTTATAAAGATTGAGGTTCCCGCAATGAATGGATCCTTCAAGGTAATTCAATTAATTAAATATGGGCATAAATATTTCACAGTAACCGGTTACGTCACCGCGTGCCATATGTAGGTGGAAATCTTTGGCTGACCCAAGGTCTACGCAGTAGATCCCTGCGTTGCCAGACTTCCCGATTTTTAAATCAAAATTGAATGTCCCGCGCGGGACACGGCCGTGCGTGCTGAGGAAGCGCGGCCGAGTAGCACAGACAAGTGGACTGGCCGCCCGCCTGGCGCGTATTGAAGATAAACCTGATTTAAAATATCATATTTTTAATAAAATACATTTTCTATGGCTATTTTTGCTATCTATTGTCACTTAAACATAATTTAAAACTCAAATAAAAAGATAAATATTTAAAACTTCTGATTTTATACGGTTTTTTTTCTATGTCCCGCGTTCGACGAAAGAATCCCGCTTTTTTCTCTCAAAAAGTTTCAAAATCCCGACTCGTCATAAGGCCTACTCCATCAGTCGACCGTGCGATCATCGGTTAAGATATTGCACTGAGCGCACTGTTTCTAATGTCTTGATGAAGAAGAAAAAACATTTATTGGAACGACATAACAAAACACGTGCAACAAAATGAATAAAAAATAATAACAATTTACAATTGCGCCCTGTCATGTGATGCCAACACTGCACAGCAAGCGGGGCCTGCTGCACTGGTATTCTGCTCTACATAGTAGTGACGTCGGGTTAGTGTGTTAGGCCCCCGGTGTGTGACGCCCCCGTGGTGGAGGCCCCCGATTTTCAATTAAGTTATAACAGCTGATTTTGTCGTAATAAAAGCCATTTGTACCAGATACAATCAGCGACTAAGTGTTTCTGAACTAAATAAATTACTGTTAAATTTCATGTTTATAATTATTATGAGTATGATGCGTTACAGGTATAATTATCTGATTATATAGGTACAAAATTTTAATTGTTTTTTTTTCGTTTGTGATCTGATCTGTGATTTTTAATGTTAATTGTTACTGCTATTTAATGTTTAATATTTTTTTATCAATGTTCTAAATATTTAAAAGATACCTATATATTTACTAAGTATAAATGACTTAAAGTACATATTTTTACAGGAAAACAGGAAAAACATTACACCTACAACTGTATACAAAGTTACCTATTATTAAAATAGTAGCCAAATTTTGAGAAGCCACTCGGAAACGGTAAGAAAACAACTTTCTCCAAAAATTTGGACTCTTCATACAAATCAGGCTGGTCACGTGTTCGCTTTAGAATGTGCAGTCCAATAATATTTGCCGTACTTCGACCCAATTTACTTGCCGGTTCTGAGTAGCTGCTGAAGATTTGGCTACTGTTTTAAAAGTAAGTAACTTTGTATAATTCACAGACACTTATTGACAGCAAAAGCTAGTACAATTGACTACCTCTTTAAGGAGCTTCCCGCTGAGAAGAGCTTACAAGAAACTCGGTGGTTCTCGTTCCTTCTTTTCAATCAATTTTATGTGAAACTGAATAAATACTTTGGATTTTGGTTTGAAATTACAATTTTGTTAAAATGTCCATACCTACGTCTCTTAGCCAGTGCCAGTGGATTAAGAATATGAAGGCTGTCTTCATATATTTGCCGCCAAACTCCCTCCTCATCAGCTCATTTTTATATCCCCACTGCTGGGGCACGAGCCTTCCCTATATATGATAGGGAGAACGGGCCATAAATCACCACGCGGGCCCAGTGCGGATTGGTGGTTGTTAACGTCTGCTAATGCAGCCGGGACCAACGGCTTTACGCGCCTTCCGAAGCACGAAGGAGCTTGAGATAATAAACTTTTGGTCACCCATCCGATGACCGGCCTTTGCGAAAGTTGCTTAACCTCAGCACTCGCAAACCGGGCGCGTTAACCGCTGCGCCATCGAGCTCCTCAAACTCTCTCAATATGCATTGAAATGTCATACATCCGCTTTTTAATGTTCCTTACTCTTTCCGCTGCCGTGCGGTTTCATATTAAACGACAGCCGCACGATAGCCGCACGCTTGTTTTAATATGGAACGCAGTGCAAACGTGCGAAAATGCACGGCAGAGGTCCGACACAAAACGCCTAATTTGAAAGCGCCCTGAGCGCTAGAGTTACCCGTGTCGCATGACTTTCCGCTGACATACGACACGGTAATGAACTTTTGTTTACTTAACTGTGTTTGTGTGTGCGCGCGCAGCTAGATAGCGGTGCCTGCCACAAACAAACGAGACGAGCTATGGGAAATGTCGCCGATGTTTTTAATAACATCG
This sequence comes from Eudonia truncicolella, assembly GCA_949315975.1. Classification (NCBI taxonomy): domain Eukaryota; kingdom Metazoa; phylum Arthropoda; class Insecta; order Lepidoptera; family Crambidae; genus Eudonia; species Eudonia truncicolella. The sequence goes on from OX438851.1 coordinate 9,196,011, forward strand.
CTCGCCCCGCTTCGAAGACATCCAATCACTGCACCGTCATATGATATCTCTTCTTCTTCAGCCTGTCGCCACCCATTGCTTAGTGTAGGCCTCTCCCTTTGCATGCCATCTCTCTCTATCGGTAGCCATTCCAAACCAGTTCTTTCCAGCGACTCTACCTATATCGTCTCTCCATAGAGCCGGTTGTCGTCCTACGTTTCTACGTCCAGTTCTTGGTCACCATGTTAGGACCTTGAGTGACCATCGTCCGTCGTTACATCTGCAGACATGTCCAGCCCTTCTCCGCTTCAGGATGCTTACGCGCTTTGCTACGTCGGTTAATCTTGCACGCTTGATATGATACTGCCTATTGGAAATATACGCGAATTAGCCGTACAGAGGGGATTACCAACTTAAATAAGATCTCTTGAAATCAATAAGTAGCGTTCGATTCAACTTTAGAAAACTATAACTTTACTGCAAGTCTTAGCAAGCACACGTATTCCCTCTTTTGTACAACACGAGATTCTTTAAATATTCGTCAGGACTACCTTTTTTATACCTTATAGCACTTGGCCTTGGATTACTGAAGCAACAAACAATGATACAAACATTGATGTCATGGCGACATATTTGGATAAGATGGTGGTAGCTAGCCAGGCGGACGAACATGCCCTGCCACCAACCAAACAAAGTGCACAAACATGTTATGTTGGGAATCAAACCCGGGACATTTGGGATCACATCAGAGAGAGCTTAGTCATTTGCCTATTCTTTAATTAATTAAAAGTCTGAGAAGAATTGAAATCACCTCAAGCATTTACCTCAGTGCTTGTAAACGTCATAATTTGGTCAGTTTCAAACCACCGGCTGATGCCTAAAACAAAGTAATTGCGTCGGTCAATTATAGGCAAAATTGGTCACCGGAACTGTGAAACGGCAAGATATTGCCAAATGTCTAATGGATACAGTTTCATGGTTCGTTTCCTGGCGAACGTCGTCGGTATCAGAAAGTGTACATTGTTTGGTCAATCGAACACAATTGCAGACTTGTTAAATACGTTCCAGCTGGACAATAAGCTTACCTTCTGGGTCTCCTGTTTCATGGCCTGGGAGTCTACCGCCTAACTCTATTGATATCGCTCTCGCTATCGCGCTCTATAGTTTATGGCGTAATCTTGTCATTTCGAAACCGATATAAAAGCAATATCGAAAGCTATAGGCTATAGCTTTCGATATTGCTTTCTTAATGCTTTCATATCGCTTTCGAAATGACAATATGACGCCATAAACTATAGAGCGCGATAGCGAGAGTGATGGCGATAGAGTTAGGCGGCTGGTTTAGGCTTTACACATGGACACGGTTTCGATTCTGCTGTCTAGTAATTTAGTACCTACACGTGCCGGCCTGATTTTGACATAGCCCCATATAGCTTGCCTAATTCTTAACTGATCTTTCAATATTTGTAAAAATATTAATATTGGACATTGAATATGAATAACAAAAAAAAAACAATGTTGAAAAAATTTCCACAAGCAGGATTTGAACCTGCACCCTTCTGACATACCGGGTCAGGTGCTCTCCCAATTGAGCTATCGTAATTCTAACCAGCCCGCCGAAATTATTCAACACTATTTACTTTTTTACTTTGAAAGCCAAAGGCGCCCATTCAATGTCAACAACTACCTTCATTAACATCTGATCATAATATTTTTACAAATACTAAAGATCAGTTAAGAAGTAGGCAAGCTATTTATTGAATATGGTTCTTTTGTCTTATAAAGTAAAAATAGATAGTGTTGATTAATTTCGGCGGGTTGGATTGAGCCACGATAGCATAGTTGGCAGTGTATCTGACCCGGCATGTCATGGGGTGCAGGTTCAAATCCTGCTTGTGGAAATTTTTTCAACATTGTTTTTTTTTTGTTATTCATATTGAATGTCCAATATTAATATTTTTACAAATATTGAAAGATCAGTTAAGAATTAGGCAAGCTATATGGGGCTATGTCAAAATCAGGCCGGCACGTGTAGGTACTAAATTACTAGACAGCAGAATCGAAACCGTGTCCATGTGTAAACCATATCCCGCTCGTGGAGTTTTTTCAACACTTTGTCTTTTATCAAATTGTAATTTGTTCGCAACAATATAACTGCGTAAAATTATATATAAATAATCATAGCCCCTATGTCATCATAATCGACCGACGACCAGTGCCAGATTAGAGGGCAAATTGCCCTCGCTTGCAAAAAGCGGATGTATGACATTTTAATGCATATTGAGAGTTTGAGGAGCTCGATGGCGCAGCGGTTAACGCGCCCGGTCTGCGAGTGTTGAGGTTAAGGAACTTTCTCAAAGGCCGGTCATCGGATGGGTGGCCAAAAGTTTATCATCTCGAGCTCCTCCGTGCTTCGAAAGGCACGTAAAGCATTTTTGTTTTTGTTTTGTTTGTCTATCTTCTTCTGGGTAATAGCAGAATACCAGTGCTTTGCTTATACACATATGTATTTTTGTGGATAGGCAAAATCAGCCACTGAGCTATCGCCCTTTTGTGCTTCTGCAGCAGACATGTTTTAAAACTAGATTTTTACAATATTTTAATATAAAAACATTAAAACATTATAAAAACCTGATTCTAGAGTACCGCCAGCAGCGGGGCAGGGCCCAAGCTACCGGTGGTCATGGCTGCAGAGCGAGGAACCTCCTTACAATACGTGCCGCGTCAAGGAGTACTGCTTTCTGAATCTGACCCTTGATCCAACCATCAAGCGAGAGCCTCTGAAGATGTTGGTCGAGGCTCTTCGCTATCAGACCGTTCGCTGAAACGACTATCGGGACAATGATCGTCGAATCAACATTCCACATGGCGGTCACCTCGTGAGCTAAGGCAAGGTACAGACGCCTGCACATCAGCCTATTTACTTGATGCCGCTCGCGCGTCCATAATAATTTTGTAAGGGGAATTTAATGTGTTAATTTGAAAAAGAATAATTTAAAAAACCGCTTGATTAATCGAAAATGTGACACGGACGATTTGTAGCTTAGAGACCATTGGTGATTGTTTTGACAAAATCACAGGTACAATAATTTAGATAAACTATTTTAACGTTTTAACGTTTTCATGATTTTTGCCCAACTTTAAATTTAAATTGTAGAAAATACTATATCGTGTTATGATTATGAATTTATACATACATATAATCACGCCTCTTTCCCATAGGGGTAGGCAGAGACCGCTTCTTTCCACTTGCTACGATCATTACATACTTGTTTCGCTTCGTCCACTTTCATTATTCCCTTCATACATGCTCTTCGGTTTAGGGTACTCTTGACCATTATGAATTTATGGATCGGTCTAATTGTAAACACGTTACCTTTGATACAAAATATATATTTTGTTTATTTACGATAGTATTTTCAATTATATCAACTTAACCGTGACTGCATTTTTGGCATTTTTGGTCGGCGCACCCTTAAGTCATTAAAAAGCTCAAAATGTCATAAAATAATATAAAAATAAAACGTGTGAATTAATAAAAAGTGACTCACCACATATTTATTTAATCATATGCACAGTCTATTTTGAGCAACTGGTTGTGAAGACATTTCTGTGGGCACAATGGTATGGCATCCCATAAGTGGGTCAAAGTGTCCCACGGCGTTGGTCGCCCGCCAAGCTGTCTGTCTGTATCTGTACGTCTGTCTGTTCTATTTACAATTGGGGCTCGACTGCTGCTGTATTAATCGACTCGTGCCATATATGACACGTCAGCCGTGCCATGTTAATTATTTACATTGATATGATGGCACGCCTGGCACGCGGCGCTCGTGCCACATAGTCTGTATATTATTTCATTGTAATTTTAGCATTAATGTTTTTTTAGAGGTGTTTTACAATCGTGTTTTTGAGCAGGGGTTTTTAATGACAAAGGCATGAAGTTATCTATATCAAAATTTCAAATTCGTTAGTCTTGTTAACTTTCGATGAAAGTTGATATATATTTTTTAAGTGTCGCCTTAACCTGAGCAATCGCAGACCGGCGCGCTAACCACTGCGCCATCGAGCTCCTCTCCATTTTTTTTTTTTTTTTTTATATTTAGACAACACCACATACATTGTTCTGATCCCAAGGTAAGTAGCTAAAGCACTAGTTTCATGGAAATCAGAAACAGCGACGGTACCACAACCACTCAGACCCGACACAATATCGAAAAGTTCGTTTTCGACATTGACCCGACCGGGAATCGAACCCGGGACCTCAGAGTTAGCGCCGCCCAAAGTCCGGCGTGCAAGCCACTCGGCTACGGAGGACGTCTAACGTTTATAAACGACGTTTATAGTCACGCAATGCATAAGCGTGTATGCTATACTTTTAGTTTATGGTAGAAAATTACAATAAAAAATTGAGCATTGCATGTTCGATTCTACTATCGTTAAGTCAATTTAACCCCAAGCGTATGAATACGTCCATATGAATTTTATGTGAGCTTCTATAAACAACCAGAAATCGATTTGTAGTTTGGAGTATGACTTATTAATATTTCAGTTAATTGGGTGTGGCAGTGGTATTGGGTCGGCTAAAAATACGATGAGACAGAAACAAACCTAAATAGCTCCTGTTTAAAATGTATAAAGGGCAGGGGCTTGTCCTTTACCTATGTTACGTATAATCACCGTATGATAATAGCACTTATTGTGAAGCTGAAGGTGGAAGCGCACTTTACGACTACTGAGGCACTTGTGCTATCTTCGGCTATATTATTGCTCACTGTCGGACTTCGAAACACTGCAATGTTATTGACATTGTTGCTTTGGACAGAAACATAAATAAGATGGTGTTTTTTTGGAGAGAGTTTGCTAATGGCCTCATACGGCATTTTCAGCTTCTACGGGCTTTTATGGGGGGGGGCGGCGAGAAACTTAAAGGGCTCCTCAAGCCGTGTGAAACGAATCACCTTCGGAGGTTTTCTAGAGGGAACGGCATCACTAGGGTTGTCACCCGTTATTGTCCTCTTTTTCATGTAGGCGTACTTTATAATGTACGACACCAATAAAGTACGCTAAAATAATCTATTTACGTAAAACTGATTGTTACTGGCTCGTTACTGGGTATAAGTACCTAAGAGACTAAATAAACAGCCACAAAATATTTGTTTAAATGTCGCAAAGAGCAACGAAAATACGTTTTTATGAACAAGTAAATAAATACTCTTTTTTATGTTATGTATTTTATTTTTGTTCTAACAAATTGATAAAATACTTTATTCGTCCTAAATAAAGGTGGCAATCCTGGCATCCCTGGAAATCCCCCGTGCCCCACTAGATTCTCCGAGGGGTTCGGATCGGATTGGGGTTGAAAAGAGTGCTTATTAATACGCATATAGAGACTTTTTCTTTAGACTTTTTAACGCCTCGGTGGCCGAGTGGCAAAGCGCTCGACCAGACACCCGAAGGTCCCGGGTTCAATTCCCAGGTCGGGCAAAGTGTGTTTCGGATTTATTCGGTGCATAGCCCGGGTTTGTGATCACCAACCCGCATTTGGCAAGCGTGGTGATTAAGCCAATACCCATCGATTGTAGTGATGACTTGATATCAGTGATGGGGGCCTTTGCCCAGCAGTGGGACAGTTATAGGCTATTAACTAGATTTTTTTTTTAATCCGTCTCTGATTTCCATCAACTTGGTAGAGCTTAGTTCCGTATTTGTCTTCCGATACGCGAACACAACGACTATTAGTTGCTTATGAATTATTTACGCAGACGGCCGCGCCACCCACCACGCGATCCCCACATTCGTACGCCAACCATCAAGATGATGTCTTAAACCAATACGATCATATCGATGCTTGGACGGGAAGTAACGAGACATTGAGACTATGAGACAATGAGCCGACACCACAAATAAGGACACTGCATATAGGTGAGCTTCACACAAACGCGCTCGAGCAACGCACACGTAGACAACCTATCACCTATCGACTGTTCCGAGCCGTTCCGAGATCCGTGTCCGTGAAGGGATACATTACGCTCGAGCACTTGACTGACTTGTCCTTCATCTAGGCCTCAGACTAGATCCCCGCAAGGTGACTGGCAGAGCTGGATGCGAGTAGCCGCGGATCGTGCTCAGTGGCGCACAAGGAGAGGCCTAGCTATGTTCAGCTGTGGACTGGTATAGGTAACGTGTGAGTTGGTCGAGCGCGGTATGTACGAAGCTTATCCCCCGCGTCTCCGTATGTTGTGCCGAGGAGGCCGTGACAGCTTGCGTGCGGCACGCGGGCGGCGGCGGCGGCGGCGGCGGCGGCGGCGGGCGTTGCGGGGGCCAGCCGTGTGTGTGACACACTGTCCGATACTGGAGTCTGAAGTGTATCGTATTTAGATACCTACCTACCCACGTGTGTTGTATGATTTGGAAAAGAGTAGAAAAACCGGCCAAGCGCGTGTCGGGCCACGCGCAGTGTAGGGTCCCGTAGCCCATCTCAATAATGCGGACTCTGAGAAGAGGGCTTTTATGAACATTTGTTTAACGATGACTGATATACTTAAATGTAGATACTACACTACCGGTTTCACACACCTGACAACGTTATTTAAGTAGATCCCAATGAGGAATTTGTACTGCGCCAAGTACATTTTATAAGTTAGTCGACTGTTACTCTTAAACTTGTAAAGCCTACTTAGCTGTGATAGTTGCACAAAGTTAATAGCTCACAAACGGATGCCTCAATCGAAAAACCGTTGTCACAAACCCGCTATATTTTTGAAATTGCTATCCAACGAAACCCCACACTTGTAGGAGACGTAACCTAAAAAAATTTGTCGGCGTCATTCCATGCCAAATTACAGCTTTCTAGTACTAAGAGTCTATGAGCTAGACTGGGGTCAGACAGACAGACAGACGGACATGGCGAAACTATAAGGGTTCCTTGTTGACTACGGAACCATAAAAAAGGATGTCTTTTCTCTTCAAACGGGATTTGAACTCGCACCCTCCGATATTCACCCGGTCTGGTGCACTACCACTTGTGCTTGTTGTTGTGTCCGACTTGTGCTTTATCAGCACTATCAAATCTTACTTAATAATTAAACGAATTTAATGAAACCGAAAGTCAGCAACATACGCATAATCGCAACTTGTTTGTTGAAAAGGAGCTTTAAACAAAATATAACACTACCTACCAACACTCGTCGTACGAATCAAAACATTGTTTTCTTTTATGATCGGTTTAATTCAACAGCTAATTTCTAGCTTTTGTAATATCAAGTTTAACACACCGGGTTAAGGTGCGTATTCTACTGTCTATAGACAACAAGGGTGGTTGCCCCGTGAAGAGGTGATGTTACCAGCTGACACGCCCTCGCCAGCCAGGCTTATTACCGAAAAGGCAACCAGTCGTTAATTGTACAATTGCAACGCGACTGCTCCAGTTGCCGTTGATAAGTTGGTATTACGGACACAAGTCGCTCGGTGATCGCTCGCTCAGTGCATTTGCGATTAAATGTATGTTATAGTTTATATACATTGAGCGATTTGTGTCCGTAATACCAATTTATGCAGTCGCGTTGCAATTGTACAATTACCTACCAACTTGTTGCTTTTTTCGGTAATAAACCTGCCGAACCCCCGGGGGCTCGGCTGCATTGTGATATCGCCGTAGTGATGGTAATGGACTTGTCTTTGTTTTGTACTACTTTGCTCGTTATAAGGTTTACCCGTGCTGCTAAGAAGGAGTATTGCATTGACATGTATGCACTTTTAAATCTTATTCCATTGTATTAAGAGTTACAATGGTTTAGTTACAACTATAAGATAAGATAATTTTTTATTGCCATAAAATTGTGTAAATACATAGAAGGTGTTAAGCATATAATTATGGGAACAAACCATTTAATTCAAAAATTCAAAATTCAAAATCATTTATTCAGTTTAGGCTACAAGTAGCTCTTGTGAATGTCACTATGCCATTCCTATGGCCTATGCCTTTATTTACCCTAGTCGGGCATGCAATTTTTAGTGGGTAGGTACATGTTACATAGAAACAGCCACTATGCTGTTTTTGTACCGAAATGTTCAGTCAAACTGTAGAACGCCTTATCTATAAGCCATCTCTTTGATTTAATTTTAAAACAGCTTCAATTTACTGAGGCTTTTGATCAGTGGGCAGATGATTGAATACTTGGATACCGGTTACATAGGCACTCTTGTGATACAGGGCATTGTTCACATTTGGTAAATATAAGTCATATGCATATCTCTTCCGCAAATTACAATTATTTGTGGTTTTACGTTTAAAGTACTGAATATTGCTTTTTATAAAAACAGCCATCTTTATCACATTAATCTTTTAAAAAAACACAAATGTTGAAAAAATTTCCACGAGCAGGATTTGAACCTGCACCCTTCTGACATACCGGGTCAGGTGCTCTCCTAATTGAGCTATCGTGGTTCTAACCAGCCCGCCGAAATTATTCGACACTATTTACTTTTTTACTTTGAAAGCCAAAGGAGCCTATTCAATGTCAACAACTACCGTCATTAACATCTGATCATAATATTTTTACAAATACTAAAGATCAGTTAGTAGGCAAGCTATTTATAAAATATTTTTGTTTTGTTTATATAATTCCTTTTTTTTGTTTTGTCTATTTAATATCCTGCTCGTGGAAATTTTTTCAACATTTGTGTTTTTGTAACTTGTTTCGCAACAAAATTTGCGTTAAAATTATATAAACAAAACAAAAAAAACATTAATATAATATATTCTGCTAAAAGTCTCCCTCTGTCGACTTAAAAAAAATTACCGATTATAATGGTTCTTAAACTGGGGGCCTACCGCCTAAATCTAAAGCTATAGGCTATAGCTTTCATATTGCTTTTATATCGCTTCCGAAATGACAAGATGACGCCATAAACTTTAGAGCGCGATGGCGAGAGCGATGGCGATAGAGTTAGGCGGTCTGGGGCCCGCCCCCCGACCGCCTAACGGATCGCTTTGGCTACGTGTATAGTTTATGACGTCATCTTGTCATCTAGCTAATACGTATAGGCATATATCGAAAGCTATAGCCTATAGCTTTCGATATTGATTTCATAGGGGGTACGAAATGACAAGATGACGTCATAAACTGTACACGTAGCTAAAGCGATCCGTTAGGCGGTCGGGCCCCCGGTTTAGCGCTAATCAAAGATGTTGTAATGGTAAATTGGTCATATTTAAATAATTAATGAGTAATAATGAGAGTGTCCGCAACGCCAAGGCGTACATTTGATCAAAATACTTTTATAACAAACAAAATACTTATAGAAGAATAATACATATTTATATTTGCATTAGTAGTATGGAAATTGTTTTAAGAATAACAGACAAGTTAAGCCTAATTAAATGTAGTTACTAAATGAAGATAGCTTTTCAAATTATCATCATCTAAGTATAGGTTACCTATCAAAAGGAAATAGGTAGGTACTTAAGTAACATCAAATTAAATTGAAACCGTAGCCAAAATATTACATGTCAATAATTTAAAACTGGTTGTGTGTCATATATAACAAAAGATAATAATTAGCTAAGGTCATGGCACAGAATAACTAATAGTATGACGGATTAAATCCTACTAACGTTATAAACGCGAAAGTTTGCATGTATGGATGGATGTTTGTTACTCTTTCACGTAAAAACTACTGAATGGATTTTAATGAAACTTTCCTCATATACGGACCATGACCCAGATCAGCATATAGAATACTTTTTTTTACTGTAGTCTACGCGAACGAAGTCGCGGGCAACAAATAGTAAATACCTATTCGTAGGTATGTAGTTATGGTCAGCAGAGAGATAAGTAACTTATTTTACATAATATCCGCAAACAAACTTCCAACTTTTTAAAAATATATTGTGAGATTGTTCTTCAAACTTCTAAACAGCCACTAATTCCATAAAGCCGTAGGTCGGATATGTTTTGGGCAAAACCGGTGCCGACAAAAATGAAAGTGATGTTACGCAAGGGTTTCTATTCTATGAGCGACCTCCTCCGGTATGATAATTCATTATTATTCAACCGCCAGTTTGGTGGTATCACTGCAATGGAAATACGAACTGTCACGATTAAAGTAAAATTTGTGGTATTTCATCCGTAAAGATGAATCTGCATGGCCAATTGGTTGCAATAACCGTTGGATAGATGGCACTGCTGCCGCTAAAAAGCAGTCAAAATCAAAGTAGTGAAAAAATGCAGTGCTTACGTCAGCCTTCCCGGTAGCATAATGGTCAGTCAGTGCAGCCGCCCGGGGGGCCGACCGCCTAACTCGATCGCTTTCGATCGCTTTGAAGGCGAGGCGAGGAGGAGGCGGCATCTTGTCATTTCGAAAGCAATATGAAAGCTATATCGGAAGTTAAAGCCTATAGCTATAGATATAGCTTTCATATTGCTTTCGAAATGACAAGATGACGTCTCCTCCTCGCCTCGCCTTTAAAGCGATCGAGTTAGGCGGTCGGGGGACAGATTGCGGAAGAGCCAGGTTCGATTCCAGGCTGGGTCGGGTAGGCATTAATTTTTTTCACTATATTTTATAATTATTTAACATGTCACGAGTCTAACAGGCAAAAGTTCATTGCCATCAATGCATTCCTAATGATAATCATCATCCCAATCCTAACTGATATTATAAATGTTTTATTATTTTAACTTTGTCATTCACAATATGAAAATCAAGCAGTTTCAGGCAGCTCGGGTGGGGATCAAACCTACGCCCACGACCTTTGGAGTACCGTCCAATGCTCTACTGTCTCGAACACTATCACGCAGAAAGATATTCGGTGACACGTTTGTCGCATTTCAAAGATGGAATAGTCTATCAGCATACTTCCTGTGCGACGGCGTCTTTTGACCGCTGAGCTACCGAGACCCCAGAAGACTCGTTGAATTTTATCTAACATTATAAAAGCGAAAGTAACTGCCTGTCTGTCTGTCTGTCTGTATTTTCTGTTATGTCTGTCTTCTGTTTTTCTATGGAAAATGTAGCAGGCAGACAGACAGGCACAGACAATATTTAGCTTAATTTTATTAAGTAGTTTAGGCGTACCTAAACCACTTAATAAAATTTTCACTTCATCATCACGGAACTTCAAAAATTATGGGACGGCCACAAGCCACGGAACTCACAGCCTAGCTCAAACCCTTGGACCTGAACTGTGAAACAATGGGCGATTTGTATGGAGGGTTGTTGTCTGTTTCATTATTCTTGCGCATGAACGGGACATGCTGCCCGTGTATGGCTGCCCTTACTCGTTAATGATTGGGGGCTTATTGTCTAATTTCAACCTCTATCACGATTCCTGCCAAAAGTATTTACGCTTGCCATTTTGCATAGACAGTTCCAAATAAATGTCAAATTGACGATGTCATACATTCAACATCATTCAAAAACAACGCTATTCAACAAGTATCTGTATACTAGTGAATCAGTTTGATGTTCTTGAATAGCTTTCAAGTTCTTATAGGTGTTAGAGTTAGACAATAAGACCCCGCGCTTGATAAGATGAGTGTGTTAAGACTTTTAAGAGCCCTAGGCCACGTCCGATAATCGGTGACCGATTTTTTAGTCGGTTAAAATGGAACGTATGGAAGCCTATGTTGCAACGAACTCGAAACCTTAGCGATTCGGTTCGATTATCGGTCCCACAAAAAGTCGATCGTGGGTGGGAGTCGTAAAGGAAACCGAACCTTCGAAATCGAACCTCTTTGCAACACACTCATGAATATTTTATTAGTTAGTGGATTATATTTAGATTGCTATCTTAGAAAACTGATTTATATTAAAGTCCTTGAATAGTTATTTTTTTTTATATTAAAAGGAGGCAAACAAGCAAGCGGGTCACCTGATGGAAAGTAATCACCGCCGCCCATGGACACCCGCAAAACCAAAGAAATCGCAGATGCGTTGCCTGCCTTGAGAAAGGAGTTGGACCTTGAGTCCTCCTCAAGTAGAGATTTGGAAGGGGGGAGCATGAGAGATGGCCCTCCGGTACTTTCACTCACCGGACGAAACACAACAGCAACGAGTGCCATTGTTTCACGCCGATATTCTGTGAGAGGGTGGTATTAGTTACGAGTATTCAACAAATTCTTCACAGTGGCTATGTGATCCCATGCATATCATCGTAGTTATCTAATTAGTTAGATAATACGTATAGTTATTTTATACGTAATAATTATAGTATTACATACCTAGTTAACTTTAACTCGATGGAATAATTAAGATACCCCACAATGAACCGTTTAGCTGCGGTGTTTCCGCGTGGTTAGAATGTTTAATGGTTATTATAATATTAATAAGATGGTTGGAGTGTTGGCTAATACGAGTAGGTAGATATATTCAGTGTTTAGAAGGTCGATTCAAGAGTTTAATTCACTTTGTAGTAACATGAAGATTTATACACAAACATGTTCACTACGTAAGTAGTTTATTTGAAAAGTTTACTAGCTGCAAATATTACACTGTTCTGACTAATAAGGTTCGTTTGTTGCAAAATAAAGTTGTCTCAAAAATAGGGTACCGTATTTGAAATTATATAACACCATTAAAAAATCTTGGAAATTTTGGGAATATTTCCGGAAACAATGGGAACGTTCCCGTAAATTTACAATGAGTAAATTACTGGAAGTTGGGAATATATTTCCACCGGCACATCACTAATTACAATACACTACACTATTTTGTAACTATACATAAACAACTTTGTAAGCCGTTATGTAGATTATTTTATTAAAATTCACCACTATATACCTAAGTTAATGTAATTTATCTAGTAGACTTGATTGATTGTCTTCATCTCCTTAAAAAAAAAAACAGTAGGTAAGCACAGACAAAAACTACCCCGTATTACTAGTTTTAACATTTTTGTGCCTAAGTCAGTGAATACCATTCTACATTAAATAGGATCCAAAGAAAGACAATTATAATACCTACTCTCCTGTCCCTGTCTCGGCCAAATAATTTGGAAGTATTGTATATTTTTCATGACAGTGATTGCAAGTTCAGACAAGTTATTAGAAATTGTTACGTAACTTTAAATAATTATATTTTAAGTATTAAATTAGAGTATAGTGTAAGTTTTGTATACATTTTAGTTTATTATTTATTTATTTATTTTCAACCTATATCGCACCGCCCACCGCAGGGCAAAGGCCTCGCTTCCCTTTTTCCAATATTCACGGGCTGTAGCTGTCTGGGACCAATCCTTCAAAAATGAGTCCAGAGTTGGACTTTAGTTTAGTTAAATTTTATTAATATTAGTCCACGTCGCATGCCGTGGCTGTCTATAATTTTAACTGTACTTGGATTAAGTTTTGCGTTCACCCTATACCTACTGTTCGTTTGGTGGTACATATATATAAAAGATGTATGATAAAAGAATTAGCCTAAAACTATGTGTGTTGAATTCTTGATATAGATAGGTCCTAGCTCAGGCCGCCTGGCACAGCGCCCGCCGGCTCCCCTTATGCAATGCGATACAGTGACGGATTCCGCGAGGATCATTAGCCACTCTCCGTTACATAAAGCTATTTGCAATGCCGATTGGTCGATTGGCCGATTGGTCGGTTGGGTTATTTTTGGAAAGGATTCGTCAAATTCTTTATTGTTATTAACGGTACCAGAACCCAGTGAAAGTTTTGGTATAGACAGACGGTTCCTTCCCGTCTGGACAACTTTTCGTTTCGTAACCCTAATTAAATAAGAATTCAAAATCGTAAAATGATTATAATTTAAAAAATAAAACACATTTTCACGCATTTACAAATCAATAAGAGACAGCAAGGTTTCAACTGATTATTTGATCTTGTCTACCACCTTGAAGTAGCATGTGGATAGGAAATTTAAGCCTGTTATAATAGTATGTATAACGCTTGTAATTTGTGCATTTAGAGTGCTGTAAAATGATTACGAAACTAATGGCATATAAAAAGAGGAAGTGGTCAAATTCAAATTCGAAATCATTTATTCAATTAAGACCCGATTTTTCAATCCTCAGATAAGTCTTATCTAAAGAATAAGCTTATTTTATTATTATTATTAATATTATCTTTATTTATTTTTTCTCATATAAATTTACATTTTTAAATATTAAACAAAATAAATAAAACATTTAAAAATATAAAAAATAGGGGTCCGCCGGCATCGGGACCAGGGTCCAAGCTACCGGTGGTTAGGGCTCCCGAGACAGGAACCTCCTCACAATGCGTGCCGTATCGAGGAGAACTGCCTTCTGAATCAAACCCTTATCCAGCCTCCTAACGAGAGCCTCATTAGATGTTGATCGAGGCTCTTGGCCATCAGGCCGTTGGCCGTAACAACAATCGGTACGATGACAGCCGAATCCACATTATTGTTATTGTTATTTTTCATTATTTTCTAAAGAGAATCTGTCATTATGTCAAAATTATTCAATGAATAAACTTTAACTGATGTTTGAAATATCAGCCCTTGGGCTACAAATATTAGCTCTTAAGAATGTCACTATGCCATCGGTTCGTAAAAGTATACACAGGTCGGGGGACCTGAGAAGAACCGACAAGAAATTCAGCAAGGGTAAAACAATAGAGTCGTATTGTAAACTTTTGTGTTTCATGCATATTGTGGCGTTTGGACAACCATTCTTTTAATAAATTGTGTACGGTACATCTCCATAAATAAGTTTAATAAACGGAAGTGAAAGTGTCAAGAGCTGCTTTGAGTATTTAATTAAATCTAAAATTGAGGAATTTGATAGCGCAGTGGCTAGAGTGAGCGTTTCTCTTGCTTGCTTATTGACGGTTTATTGATGACAAAATTAAATTATATCCATCTCCTCTGTGTTTCGAAAGGCACGTTTTCGTTCAAACTACATTGCACATTACTACATTGTATATTACATACATTACAAACAACCCAATGCGGGTTCCATTCGGGGCCATCGTGGTTGTGATGGGTTATGCTCCGATCTCCCCATGTCTTCACGACTAGACTCCATTTCCACTTAACATCAGGTGGAGTGGAGTCATTTGTCTTGTGGTTTGTGTGGGGTGGGGAACCTGTGCCCACTGCTTATCTGTGGGACGTTTGTAGGCTTAGGCTTAGAACTTTTATACTCGTAGTATGTTTTCAACTAGCACAATTATTATATCAAAAATACATAGACTAAGGTTATGGGATGGAAAATGTCCTTGTATGGATAGGGAGGGCATTTTCCAGTATTAAACGGTGTAAAAAAAAGAAGAAAAGACATGGCCTTGCTGAGTTTTGACCGGTTCTTCTAAGTGTTACTCGTACATACCGATGGCGTAGTGGTGTCATTTTTAAGATCTCAAGCTCATAAAATATGTTCGTATTCCAACCTAAATTGAATAAAACTTTTTTGAATTTTGTTTTTTATTTTACTTAGACTTGTTTAAGTTGTTGGCTATTTATTTATATACGTTGTTTCTTCCAATTAGACGCTGTCTGTCTGCCTACACATACCGTAACCAACAATGATGTCACTCTTCCATTGACATACACATGCTAATCGGATGACGTATCCTTAATGCCCAATTATACGCTCCATCGATGAGACACCGTATTACTAACTCATGTTAAAATAACCTTTAACCGCCTCTGCGGTCTAGTGGTTAAGACCACCGGTTTAGACTCAGACGTCCCGTGTTCGATTCCCAGCGGGTGTAAAATCTTTGTGAAGTCGGTTTGGTTGGTGGTAAAGCTTGTTTGTCCGCCTGGCTAATAGCTACCACCTATTAGCTAATAGCTACCACCATCTTATCTAAATATGTCGCCATAACATCAATGTTTGTAGCATTGTTGTGTTCCGGCAGCTAGAGATAAGATAGCCAGTGCCTCACTAGTTGAGGATCTCGGGTGAAGTGCGCACCCATCTTTGGCCTTATCATCACTTAACATCAGGTGAGATCAACGCACTGTGCTTACCCGTAAAATATAAAAAAAACTCCACGACCTCGTCAATATTTCACAATAATTACAATACATAGAGCTTAACAATTGATATAATAACCATTGTTTATTTATTGGACAGTGAAACTGTTAACTTGAATAAAGTAATTTTTTGGAGTTTAAGTTTAACAACAATGTGAGTAGCATTGTTTTGTTTCGAAAATTAGAGATAAAGAGCCAGTGCCTCGTAGTTGAGGGTTCCCGGTGAGGTGCGCTTCCACCTTCGGCCTTATCATCATTTAACATCAGCTTAGATGAAGGCTAAGTGTTAACAAGTTGTGTAATAATTACCTTTGCTTCGATTAGCCTTGGTGGCCGAGTGGCAAGAGCGCTCGGCTTAAATCTAGAAGTCCACAGGTTGTATTCCCAATTCCGACAAAGTGTGTTTCTAATTTTGAGATTAATAGCCCGGGTTCGTGATCACCAACCAGCATTTGGCATTCGTGGTGATAATGATACAAAGAGTGATTACCAGTTTCAAATTGGTTACCCAAGTTCGTCATTAGGTGGCTCTGCTTCAATGCCATGCAAATTCTCGATGGCGTTAACGGAAATTAAATTCGTATTAGGGTAGTACCATTAGTTATTCTGTGACCGTGGTGACAAACGAGATGAATTGCAGTTATGCACTATCTCGCTTAGTTGCTTAGCTCTAATTCCATTGCGGGCAAAGCTCTGATGACGAATTGGATTGTTGAATTGAACTGGCAATGGTTGGTGTGCGTAGTGGATTCGCGGCGGCGGCAAGGTCAGAGCCATCGGAGCGGGGGTCGACGACTGCTGGACGAAAGTGAAAATGTAATTGGGTTGTGTAGTGTACCTAGCTGTGTTGACAGCTTGACAGATTTATTAGTAACAAGGTAATATGCTAGTTAAGTATAACTCGCTTAAAGAAGGGTATTATCAATATTTTGTATAAGTATGACTATGAATTCAATAAACTATTTGAGTATGTATACGAGTAATATACGAATCTTACTAAGCAACCGGGATCAATTGCATACGCACCCACTGACCAAGCTTTGGGTCTATTCAACGCTTTGATCGCTCAGCAACCAGATGTTGATATTTTTTGAGTACCTATTCATCTATACTACTATGTACTATAAATCTGTAGCCTCTGTCTGTACATACATGCAATTTTTCGGATAAATATTCGTTTTATGACTCACAATTTTCTACGATTTTTGACATTTTTGTTTGTCTGTCTGTCTGTATGTCCTCTTATAACTCAAGAACGTTAACTGTGTGATATTAATGATCCGAGTCGATTGTTTCGATACACGCCTTCGGAAGCGATGTCGTGATGTAGGTGTGCTTTTAATGATGTGGTTTATGACAATGCCTTGTGCACTGTCAATCTATTAATGATAGTTGACATAGGTTGACGGAATTGCTTTTGAACATTTGTCTCGACGAAATTGTTTCGTGTTAGATATATAAGAATAGCTGGCAATAGCGATACAAGGCAGAGTAATACTATTATTTATTCTGTGACATTGTTACAGTAGCATAACAAATTAATATGAAATAGCAATAGAACAATCTTTATTTAGCACAATACAACATTACACATATAAATTCGAAACACAGAAACATTCGATCTATTCTAGTCGATTTTGCCAGTGGTTTTATTAACACGGGCTCTGTTTTTTACCTATTAAGTAGTACTATTAAGCAGTAGTACCTATTAAGTAGGTGTAACATTAAGTTTAGTTTAGAATCCAAGCCAATGGCTCAATTGTGCTATTTTAAATTAAGGTTTTGATTGTGAATTTGAATATGAACTCGTGCTAAATTACTTTGTTTCGTTGTCAACAGGGGCGCAGAGCTCGGCGATGTCAGCCTGCTCCGGCGGATGCCCAACGTGGAAGTGCTGGCCCTCAGGTAACACATATAAGTCTAATAATATTTCTAGTAAGTTAATATAGATGGCTACGTCATTTTGTAAACCGAATTAAATAAATCTCCACAGACTTCCTTTCTACATATACTACAGCTAGAGTTGGCTGCAAGAGATCTACTGATAAGCTCACCTTTGTGAGAGAGATGTCTTGTTTAACGTGCGTTTTAATATGTACAATAAAGAATTAAATTAAATGATAGTTAAAAAAAAAATGTTAACGAAACGCAACTTTAGAGACTGTTTAAAATGAGGTTTACCAAATAGCAAGTTTGCCAAACGGGAAGTCACCAAATAGTTTGCACCTCAAATCTCCAGTTTATTAGCACTCCCATCCAACTGCTTGTCTGGAAGAACTCGCTATGAAGCGATTATACTGCCAAATTGTAACTTTATAAACATTATTTTAATTTTCTTAGAGTTGCAATAAAAGTATTATCTAACTTTCGGTTTAAAAAAAATGTTTATTTTCCCATAAAAATATACAGTTTACTTACAATGACAATATTTTTATAATATTTAATGAAATTTTTTTTGCTTAATGTGATTATTTTTACAAATATACAATATTGAGCCCTTCAATTGTATATACTTTGGAAACGGCTAGGCGTTGTAGACGTCTGGACCGAGATGGTTGGGTAGACAAAGACAGACGCCATTGTCAATGTGGCGGGCGATAAATGGCGTAAGAAAATAACAGCGCAAGGTTCAATCACCAGGTTATTGGTCGACGGCGCGCGGCGCGCGGCGCATGGTTACGCGCCCGGTTACGCGCCCGGTTACGCGCCCGGTCTGCAATTGCTAAGGCTATGTAAACTTTTAGCTTTTAAGCCACCGCTACTATTGATGGGTATTGCGGGTTGGTGATCACAAAACCGGGCTGTGCATCGAAATATCCGAAACACATTTTGCCCGAACCGGTATTGTCGTTTGACAGAAGTATCGGTACCAATTTTTTAATAGGTTACTCGGGTATCGGGCCGTGCGCTTAAATGCATTTCTAAATAAAAACTTTCTATCATTGTGGCAGCTTCAATAAGCTGCCTGATGAGATAAAACAATTGCCGTTTAATATGTAAACACTACTCCCAATACATTACCAATATTTTGATTTAGATAGACTTATAATAAAAAATGATTCCTATGGATTTCATATTTTGAGAATTGGACATTCTGAGAGTTAGACATTCTGTGAAATATACATTCTGAGAGTTGGACATTCTGAGAATTGGACATTCTAAGAGTTGAACATTCTAAGAGTTGGATATTCTGAGAGTTGGACATTCTGAGAGTTGGACATTCTGAGAATTGGACATTCTAAGAGTTGGACATTCTGAGAGTTGGACATTCTGAGAATTGGACATTCTGAACGTGAACGGTTTCAAAATAAATTTACAGCTTGGCTTATTAGAGACTTGTTTTTTTATAGTTAAAGAATATTATACCATTACTAGCTGACCCGGCGGACTTCGTACCGCTTTGACAGTTTCCATGACAACACTACAAACAAATCATTTTGTATTGGAAAAATTTCAAAATTCTAAAAAAATTTTTGGGGTGGACCACCCTTAACATTTAGGGGGATGAAAAATAGATGTTGTCCGATTCTCCACCCTAGCCGATATGCACGCTAAGATTCACGAAAATCGGTGGAGCCGTTTCAGAGGAGTTCAATAACGTACACCGTGACACGAGAATTTTATATATTAGAATATCATTCCTGATTGTTGAAAAATCTAGTAAATAATAGGTTTGATGTTCATGTTGTGAGAATTTTATTCATCATCATCTCAGCCAAAAAGACGTCCACTGCTGGACAAAGGCCTCCCTCAAGGATAAATCAATAACCTCAGTTGAGGGGAATTTGCCATAATCGCCACGCTTGGCAGGCGGGTTGGCGATCGCAGTAAGGTGGAAATAATCACAGAGAGACGCTGCTGCCCATCCTCTGGAATGGTCCCATAGCCGCCTTCTACGACACCCACGGGAGGAGATGGGGTGGTGCAATTCTTTATCCCCGGTACCACACGGGGGAATTTTATTGAAGTGTCACAGAATGTCGTTCTTCATACAAACAAATAATAATTTTAAATATTGACATTGCAGTTCACTAAAAAGGTAAAACTACAACACTGGACATAGTGTGACACACTATTGATGTGTAGTAATTGTATATTAATGTATTAGTTTGCATAAAAAATTTTGTTAATGGATTGTTCACACTCATGGATCATACTAATGACGTTGCCATATTTGTATGTGGTGTTGTCTCATATTATATTTTTTTTTCTCACATTGAGTTAACTGATTAGTTAACCTTAGTGACATGTTTATCTTCGACATTTTAAATTAACATTTGCATGCTGTTTTATAATGGCAAAACATGTGCGCATTGTAAATTTTATACCACCTGTAATTTACCGTGTTTTTGGCTAATAAATGATTGTCTTATCTTATCTTATCTTGTCAAATCTTATCTTATCTTATCTTTATTTCAATGCGTAGTGTTCGCGTAATTTTCTGTAAATGCGAAAGTTTTTGTGTATGTGTGTATCTTTGTTGTTTCTTCACGCTGCAACGGATGGATGGATTTGGATTAAATTCGGCATTCAGATAGTTCATGACCTGGATTAACATATAAGATAGTTTTTATCCCGGTAACAGGTTCCTGCGGGATAGTGTAGTCTTCGCGAACGAAGTCGCGGGCGACAACTAGTTTTTAAATAAAATCTTTTTTTATCATTGAGGCGGCTTCATTTCAATGCGTAGTGTTCGCGTAAGTCTCTGTAAACGACTGCTAGATTACATTAGGAAGAGGCAGGGCAACCTTATCGCTAACTAGCTATGAGTAATGTGCCTGCAGTGAGGAGGCCTTGACCACCGGAATGGGGTCGGGCCGGGGCGGGCGGCACTCGGCAGGGATTAGGGCGTGTTGCAGCGGACTATTGATTCGGGCCACGAGATACTCCAGTGGGAGTAGTTTAGTATAAAAACGAAGTGTTGCGAAGCGAATAACCACGAGGTATGAAGAAAATCACGCGGACTTCTTAAGATATGGGGTCCTTATCCTATGATATGGGTCCTTCAAACGAGGCGTGAAGGCGCTTTGTGGGCCGCCAGGGTGAGGGTGACTGATGCTGCATTGTTTTCACGCTGCACCAGTTGTCTTCGCGTCTGCGACTCCATATTCACTTAACATCAGGTGGAATGGAGTCATTTGCCCGTGCTACATATAACTATATATAAAAAAAGAGAATATAACGTCACGCGGACTTCTTGAGAGAACTTAAAAGTGACGGTTTTCTTGTTTTCTTAGCTCGTGCACGTGCACATAACACGAGCAATTAACGGTTAATAATCCACCATTATTTTAATATAAATATGAGACAACATCACATGCATTGTTCTGATCCCAAGGTAAGCAGCTAAAGCACTCGTTTCATGGAAATCAGAAACAACGACGGCACCACAACCACCCAGACCCGACACAATATCAGAAAGTACGTTTTCGACATTGACCCGACCGGGAATCGAACCCGTGACCTCAGGAGTTAGCGCCGCCCAAAGTCCGGCGTGCAAGCCACTCGGCTACGGAGGTCGTCAAAAGGGTCGGTAGGGCTTGTTTGTCCGCCTGGCTAGCTACCACCATCTTATTTAAATGTGTCGCCATAACATCAATGTTTGTAGCATTGTTGTGTTCCGGCAGCTAGAGATAAGATAGCCAGTGCCTCAGTAGTTGAGGATCCCGGGTGAAGTGCGCTTCCACCGTCTTCTTTATCATCACTTAACATCAGGTGAGATCAAGGCACTGTGCTTACCTGTATGATATAAAAAAAGAATAGTACCTATTCAATACAACATAAATAGATAATAAAATAAACTGCTACGTGTCTTCGTTTTCCCGCCAAGTCTATGCTAAGTCATTTGCCTGACGATTATCTCCTCCGTTGCTTTGTTTTGATGAGTGCGCAGTTATTTTGTGGCTCGGCGCTGTTTCGCCCGGTACTCCGGGGCTTCCGCCCGGTACTCCGGGGGCTAGACAGGTCGTGACCCGTCTCCACCCGGGGCCATTAAGGTGCCTCACCCGCCGTTGCATTTAAACGCAAGTCTGGCGTCTGGGTCCACGACAGGCCAACTTTACATTTGTCTGGGCTCGTAATTATCTCCAGAAAGGATGTAAGGGGCTTTACACACTTTAGATGGTACAAGGTGCCTAGTGTAAGCTTTATTTAGCATTCGATCACGTTAACAAAAACGAAAATTAGTATGGCATTGAAGTACCGGCAACGGCAGCGCCTCCTGGCGACATACGAGAAGAGTTAACATTTTGCCATACAAATTTTCACTTACATATCTCACATTTTTCAAGCGTTTTTGTTTTCGTAATCGTATGAATACGGATAGTTAACGAAACTCGCACTAGTCAGGTACGGTATGAGGTAAAATAAGTGCGAGTTCTGTTTTCCATTCGATCATTATAACTTCAGCAATCGCAGACCAAGTACGTTAACGAATGCGCCATCGCACGCCTCTGCCACTTTTTGAATAAAATAAAAAGCGTACAAGAAAATATGTCGAACAGTTATTCTATAGCAAACTTATTTGTTAATTAGTGATAGTATTAGCTTGTCTAGAGGCAAGTTAAATAAAAGGACGGAGATGTGCAAAATGAACTCTATTCGATGAACGTAGCGGACAAACAGAGAGAGGACGGCAGAGACGTCTCATTACATAGCGTCTATTCACATTCAACGTCCTCCTTAACGCAATCCCGAACAATTCAAATACAAATAGATTTTTTTATTAGCTATTCTTGGTGTTGGTGGGTACAGTCGATTTAAAACTAAACACCAGTTTACGCAAGAACCCTGCAAGGGCACTGCAAATATTACATGCATGATTACTAGAATGATTAATAATTTAAAAATACATTTTAATTATTTTATCTATTCATAAGAAAATATATATACAGTAGTTGTTGCCCGCGACTTCGTTCGCGAAAACTTCAGTAAAAAAAAAGTATCCTATATGCTGGTATATGAGGAAAGTTTCATTAAATCCATTCAGTAGTTTTTGCGCGAAAGAGTAACAAACATCCATCCATACTTACAAACTATCGCGTTTATAATATTAGGAGGATTAATTAAGTTTTTTTTTTTACTATTCAGCCAGGCATTGGTAGGTACTTCTTGAGTATATTTTTGAAAATTGTTTTTTTTTTATAAACTTCTGATTGATTCCGGAATGTGATTATTGTTTTGATTGACATTGAAAACGGATCTGAATTAACCTTTGTGACTTAGATGAGGTATTTGCAAGCCTTTTATATTATTTTTAACTAAAGAACATATACTTATATATTTTTTTTTATATATTAACGGGTAAGCACAGTGCCTTGATCTCACCTGATGTTAAGTGATGATAAGGCCAATGATGGAAGCGCACTTCACCCGGGATCCTCAACTAGTGAGGTACTGGCTATCTTATCTCTAGCTGCCGGAACACAACAATGCTACAAATATTGATGTTATGGCGACATATTTAGATAAGATGGTGGTAGCTAGCCAGCTACCACCAACCAAACCGAGTACACAAACATGTACCCCCGCTGGGAATCGAACCCGGGACCTCTGGGTCTAAACAGTTGTTCTTAGCCACTAGACCACAGAGGCGGTTAAACACATAGTGAAGTAAGTTTCTGAAGAGCATATCTTAAGAAGACATTATCGATTATATGAACACGCTCTGCTGTTCTCTCTCTCGTCCGCCACGTTCATCGAATCAAGTTCATCTCGCATATCTCCGTCCTTTCCCATAGCCTGCTTAACCTCTTGAAATAAGTAAGTCGGCATTATTCTGTGTTTCCTCGGTCTCACATTCGAATAACAGGAGTGACAGGAACAGTGAGATCAGGAATGTACTCTTCATCTTCATAGAGAGATGCAATGGAGTTATTGTCTTTGACTGGACTAACACTTTTGTATGAACTTGTTTCACTTGTATTTCCGTCATTGGAATTTTCATTGTCTTCTTCTTTGTGACAGCTGGCTATCGGCATCAGAGCTTAATTCTTTTCCACAGATTCCTCAAAAATACTACATCTCTGCTTCTGACAATTTTACCTTTCTTCCTTATGGTAACGTTCACATTTCAACAAATTCAAAAAGTTTGATAAAAACTAGAATAACCGCTCGTGCTTGCGCTTGCATTACGTGCGTGGTCACGCACGCGTCGCGTATGCTACCTGCATAGGTACTTCAAAGACAATTATTAGCTATTATTACATATTATTGCCCTTTGCGGCTATTAGGGCCGGTATCTTTCCACCAAAGCGCAGATACAAGTAAGCCACTACTTGCCAGGAGCACTGCTTAAGGCCGTATTTTCGACGACAGCGTCACGACGCGACTATGCTCCCCGCGCCGCTGTCATCGAGAACAGTTCCATAGAAACCTATGCTTTTGATCGCGCCGCTCCCGCCGCCGCCCCGCTGCCCGCCGTCGTCGTCGAGAATACAGCCTTAGCCTTATTTCTACCAAAGCAGACAGAGGGAGAAGTGAAAGAGCGCTTTCCAGTTTTCCACTCGGCCACTGAGGCGATATGAAGTCCAGACGCGGAGGGGGCTGGACTCCATTGCCACTTTAAGTGAAATCGGTCGTGCTAACTATAAAAAAAACACAAATAAAAATAAGGGTTTCCTTTTCTTTCCTTTTGAAATATGGAACCCTAAAAATCAGCAATCTTTTAAATAAATCGAATCGAAAATCGAGTTCGTTGTGTCTGTGCTATAGCCAATTAGCCACGTACAAGTTGCAACGATTATTTTCGCTAACCTTTGCGTCGATGACCTCTTCAAGTGGGTTTATCACAAAGTACATGGGTACTGTTAAAGAAAAGATTGTCTCCGTATCGGCGTCGTCGCCTGCGCAGCGTTCGCCGGTTCCGCGGCGCGCGCTCAAGTGGCAAGGCCGCGGCCAATCAGAGCGTGGTGCGCGTTGGCCAATCGCCGGCCGGCGCGCGCGTGACGCAACTGACTGCGCGTTTAAACTCAACGGACGGCTGGCGTGCAGAATTTCGGTGATTAAATGTTGTGATTGGGATCCAAGGTGTTCTACGAGTATACTTGAATTTCGCGAACCTTAGATAGAGGTCGAGGTTAATTTAGATATACAGGGTGGCGATTACTCGTGATTTTTTCAGCCACACTACTTAAAGAAAATCAGTAGTTGATATACAAAATACCTATATAAACCTGAATTTGCCAGATAAGGGTAAGGTAGGCAGTTCCATAGAACTCCACACATGTCATCGAGCACCACGTCTCCGAGGTGTTGAGGTTGTTTGTTACAAAAATGCAAAGTGATAACCCTAGGTCCAGCTTACTAGAAATTTAATCATATAGGCCTTTGTTCAAGGGCACTCCACTCCATCGCTCCAAATTTATTCATACAACTACGTGTATTGCGTCATCGCTCTGAGCGTTGGATTTCCAAACATTCCAAACCCATCTCTAATTTGCAGTGATGGAGTGGCGCGAATGCAGTGCCCGTGATTGGTTCATTATCCATATTCGTCCCCAGCATCAACAAGATTCGCACGCTGGGCGACTTCGCCGGCTGCCGGCGGCTGCGCGAGCTGTACGTGCGCAAGAACGAGATCCGCGACCTGGCGGAGATCCGCCACCTGCGCCGCCTGCCCGACCTCACCAGCCTGTGGCTCGACGAGAACCCCTGCACGCAGCACCCGGAGTGAGCTACTACCAGCTTTTAAACTACCTAGCACTTTTAGGGGGTGGAATTCGGTGCTCTCCGTCGTGGTCGTCTTTACGAAGACACTCCTACTTGAGCGCGCGGCGGTTGTCTGCGGCTCACCAGTCTGATAAAATGAGGGGTCTGTCTACTAAAACCTAACTTTCGTACTTCGGAAGGCACGTGCAGCCGTTGGTGATTGATGTTATGGCCCGTTCTTCCTAGACATCTATGGGCTCGTGCCCCAGCTGTGTTTTTGTGGCATTTGACTATCTAATGCCCCAAAGACTGCTATCCGCATTTGCTGGCTTAATCCGGCACTGATTAGACGTAGGGCTCAGCGCTGACCACCGTGGTTTCTTTACGCCGCGTTCAGGAAGATGCAGCAGTTATGTGGGAATCCCACTGATAACGCCGTTGATCATCCGCCGCCGATAATCACGGCCGTTGTAACTCGGTCGAAACGTCGGGTATAAAGAAGGTATGATTACCTTTTTACTTAATTCCCGTTTAAAATCTTTGTTTAACTATGGAACGCGAAAGTTTTAAAAGTGTAAATATCTCTGATGTTATGTGGAGTTGATCACCCCTTGATATGAGAAGTCTACCTACTCTAAAGGACCTCTGACTCTTCTTCTAAAGTACATGTAGTGTATGGTGTGGGGAATGGCCTTTGATTTGGGGGTGATGATGGTAGACTTATGTGGACCGCCCTTATGTTCCAGATACCGGATGACGGTGCTCCGCAACCTGCCGAACTTGGAAAAGCTGGACAACGTGCCCGTGCACCAGGAAGAGGTATTAAGCACAGCTAGTCACATAAAACTCATTTTAAAAAATTTAAAATTCTGTTAAATAAAAGGGTTCAAAACAATCCACGAGCGGTATTTGAACCAGTACCCCATGACATGCCGGGTCAGGTGCACTACCAACTATGCTATCGTGGTTCTGTCCAACCAACCAAAGTAAGATATAGTGGGGTCAAAGCAAATGGTCAAATCCCTCCCCGGGGGTTTTTAGTGGGTTGGCCAATACCATCTGAGCCAACCCCACATACCCTGCGGGTCGCTTCAGTTTCGCGTCAGTGTCTCTTTTAGTGTCCTGTGGGAACTCGGTTGCGAGTATTCCCCCGGACAAAAAAAAACTTTTTTTAAATATTTTTTTTGGGTAAGCGCAGTGACTTGATCTCACCTGATTTTAAGTGATGATAAGGCCAATGATGGAAGCGCACTTCACCCGGGATCTTCAACTAGTGAGGTACTGGCTATCTTATCTCTAGCTGCCGGAACACAACAATGCTGCAAACATTGATGTTATGGCGACATATTTAGATAAGATGGTCAGCTACCACCATGATGGCGGACAAACAAGCCTTTTTCTTCTTCTTCTTCTTCTTCTTCTTCTAGAAGACAAAGGATGAATGATGCATGATGATAATGAATGCAGTTGTAGCTGTCTAATGCTAACATGCATTTGTATGTTTCATTGCAGCTCCAAGAGGCAGTGCGGCGAGGCCACCACATACCCGACTCGGACGACGAGGGGTACCCGCAGCAGGTGAATAACAATGCCACAATCCAAATAACGACGTCGCAATCAACATAACAACGCCACAATCCATATAACACCGCCACAATCTAAATAACAACGCAACAATCAAAACAACTACTTACAATATTAGTTTATCTCTCTAGCTCTTCTCTCTCTGAGCTCGATGGCATTGTGGTAAACGTGCTTATTCTGCGATTGCTGAAGTTAAGTAACTTTCGCAAAGGCCGGTTATTAGATTGGTGACCAAAATTGTATTATCTCGAGCATCGGGATTCCTTCACACTTCACTTCACCCGGGATCCTCAACTACTGAGGTACTGGTTATCTTATCTCTTGCTGCCGGAACACAACAATGCTACAAACATTGATGTTATGGCGACAAATTTAGATAAGATGGTGGTAGCTAGCCAGGCGGACAAACAAGCCCTACCACCAACCAAACCGAGTACACTAACATGTACCCCCCGCTGGGAATCGAAACCGGGACCTCTGGGTCTAAACCAGTGGTCTTAGCCACTAGACCACAGAGGCGGTTACAGTATGACGCCCGTCTGCTTCAAAAGTCTAAATCACAAGATTTAAATCGGATACACTTTCTGTTGCACGTCGTTGATGCGTCGTTGACGGCGGCCGTGTCGGTTGCAGCAGGAGTCGTACGCGCCGTTCCGGCGGGCGCGCTCGTGCGAGTCGAGCCCCGAGCGCGAGCCGGAGCCCCGCTACCGGCGCCCCGACCAGGTCACGCGACCACGCGTGCATGCGTGCATACATACATACATACATACATTCCAGTGTTTGACTCTTTAACACCAGCGCCCCGATTCCGGCAGCTAAATAGATCGTTGCTAAAATGGTCGCTCGCTTAGTGCATTTGCGATTAAAATGTATGTAATACTCGTAGTTTTCATACACTCAGGGGCACATCTAACCGGCCACCCCATTGTTTTCATACAAACAGGCTCACTTTGCGACTCTACGTAATAATGTCAATATATTTCTGCAAAGATCTTTATGCCAATGTTTAGGTTAAGTGTTCGACTATCCAATTAGCACTTGACGGGGGCGTTGACGTGCACTCCATTCGCGCTACCTTAGAGATGGATTTTGGAATGTTTCAAAATCCACGAGCAAAGCCAAGCAATCCAAGTAGTTTATGATTTAATTTGGACCGATGGAGTAGAGTTCCCTTGAAAAGGGGCCAACCCCATTGATTTGACCCATCAATGGGGTAAAGTAGACTTTTTGCCCATTTCTTTCCATTGGCTGCTTCTTGAAATCAGAATGGGGGATAATGGAAAAAAAAGTGGATTTATCCCCGTAGCTTTAAAAATAAATGAAATAAAACACAATCAAATTATTTTGTAATCACAGCAGTCTTTTATGCTTATATTTTACTTATTCATTACTTTTATAAGATAATCAAAAAAATATTACATTTATAAATAAAATACTTGGTAAACATGTCAAAGATAAACCTCCCATCTTGCACCGCGCGCCGGCGGCGGCAGGCTCCGCCAGAATACCAGGGTTGTTGCGACACGCTTCGTTCGCAACAACACAAACTGAGGGGTCCTGATTCAACTATTGTTGTTGTTTGTTTTTACTTTTATGTATATTAGTGTGTTCGGTCAATAAACATATCTCTCTCTCTCTCTCTCTCTCTCTCTCTCTCTCTCTCTCTCTCTCTCTCTTCCATAATATTTAGTACAGTAATATGTACTTATTCGAATAGCCTTGAAGTCAATGGCTAAATTTATAGTCAAAGAAATTGTGCTACTTGCTTGCGTTTATAATAAGCTATGACAATCTATACTAATATTATAAAGAGGAAAGCTCTTTGTATGTATGTATGTATGTTTACAGATTTTACAGACTCCTGCACATCAAAATACCTAACTGTAAAATTTCATGTTCAACGATACGCCTGCGACATAAAGTTCAAAGTGTATTGAGGAAGTTTGACAGTTTGTGGTGGGTTGATGTGCGGACGTGTGTACAAAGATTGATCTATAATGAGTGTACATAGTACACGTCTTAACTGTTTTAATATTAAACATACATTTTTATAACAATAAAATAAACAATTTAACAGAAAAATAACTTGGTAAAGCTAAATTATTTATGAAAATTGGTATAGCTAAATTGTTTATAACATAATCAATCGTACATTCGTACAATGAGTTATATAAAATAATTTTATAAAAATGTATAATTTAATATAAATAATTAATACTGTAAATTAATAATATAAGTAATTCATTAATATAAAAGTGTAAAATGGAATAACCCAATATTATGATTGATAAGCGATGGAGTGATTTCTTTGTAGCACCACTACAAATTGAATGCTTCCCAGAACAATTGTGTTCCCTGAACAATAAAATGAAAGTTAATTTCTTGAGTAGTGCAGCGATGAGCCAACTGTGCTACTTAGAATAACTTGAATCGGAGTCTGAACTTCATGTAAATACAAAATATGCATATAAAAAAATTGGAATTGTCTAACTGCCGTACTCAGAGACGTCAATTAAGTTTTAATGACAATTATATGTCTTTCCTTCTCTATTTAGCACTATACATAAGAAAGTGACAGCAAGAGACCTAATTTTTATTAAAACTTAATTGACGTCTCCGAGTACGGCATCGGCAGTGAGTTATACCGACTAAAACACCACAGATTTGTGTTCAAATGGTAAAACGTTAAAGAACTTCAAATGTCCTCATGCCACGGCTTTCTCGTTTTGCAGTTTGATACATTTTGTTTTTTATTTTATTTTATTTTATATATATATATATATATATATATATATATACCTACTCGTATCGCTAACCGCTTTATTTTTGTTTGTCATAATTACTATGTACACACTCACGGCCGCGCGTCAGACTACCACAAACTGTCAAATTTTCTCAATAGACTTTGAACTTTATGTATATAGTAAGTAAGTAAGTAATTTTTTGCAAAAACTATTTACAAGCCCCTACATTAGGCTTTGCCTGACCTGTGGGAAAATAAACGATTTACATATGATTCTGTGACCAGAAAACAGATTAAAATTAAATTAACTTACAGTTAATTTACAGTTTAAAAAAGTTTTGGAAGAAAAATATTACTAATTTACCAGTAACAAAGATACTTGCAATCAAATTATTAGTGGAAGAAAGCATATGTGTGAGTGTGAGTGTGAGGGTATGTGAGTATGTGTAAATGTGTAAATGCGTTCGCGTGTGCTATCTCATTCTGTAATTTTAGTAACCCCTCTGTTTCCATATAAGTCCACTTCGTCACAAGTTTTTTAGTTTCTCGAACAGTACAACTCTTAAAATGGCATATGATTGAACATTTCTTGAAGATATTTGACAGTTTGGATAGGTTGATGTGCTGGCGTTATTGTGAAGATCATCAGCCAGCCTGTTAACAAACAGCATCATAGTGCCCAGTGCGAGTTTTATTTACCATTTGGCCGCGGGTCACGTTAAAGAAAACGGATATTTATAGCAAAATTGTTACTCACCTCGGTTGGCACCGGAGACGCTGCTTCAGTGTCATCTTAAGTCAACATTTTATATTCAAAGTACTTTTCAATTTGAGTCGTCCAACCATGTTTTTACTCACTATTCAATACTAAAAACAGCATAGCTGTGGATGTCGTTGACGAGATCCAAATGGCGAACAAAACTCGTTCAGCATTCAGGTCACAGAATAAATAGGTACTGAAGGGCGGCTCCATACAAAGGAGCGATACAGACGCAGTCCTACAGTGATCTCGGCTAAACTCGGGAGAACTATAGTCGCGCGTGCGTCAGCCTGGGCGCGACGCGCGTTTTTTACAATATTTCGGTGACGTTTATATAAAAACTGTTACATATTCAATAATTATTCTTAAAACTTATAAATCACAACATGTTGTAGGCTTAGGCGGCACCATTAGCAGTTGTTGACAACCACACCGAACTGGGCCCGCGTGGTGGTTTACGGCGCGTTCTGTGGTGTTTCCGCTCATAGGGGAGGCTCGTGCCCCAGCAGTGGGACATACAAGGGACCGGTGATGATTATAGGTGTCCACCGAGCGTAGGCAATTAATTCGCTATCGGTCGGAGCCCATCTGTACCTATTAGTTCTGTGCCCGCACTGTGTGCCTGCGTGTTGCCGCGCGTGCTAACCGTGTGCACCAACAGGGCAGCGACAGCTCGGAGCCCGCCGACCCCGAGCCCGCGCCGCGCGCCGACAAGCAGGTGCTTACCGCATGTTAATATTTACAACATTTTCATTTTTAGCTCGATATTATTTATTTGTTCCGTTCGTGGCGGGGACTTTGGGGCCGTGGGGGCCGGAGGCCAAGCAGCTTGTTAAAGAGCTGAGTGCTCGCCTTGGTGAGGCCTCCGGTGACAAGAAGGCTGGCTGCTACCTCTGCCAGCGCATCTTTTATGTACTTTATTTTATTTATTTTCATATGTTTAACATCATATAACTGTATTTTGTATGTGTATTTCAAACACAATGATAATTGTTTATGATTTAATAAAATTAAATATACAGGATGTTATGTATATGTTACGGCTAATAGCCCAAGTGCGGCACCAACTAGTTTTAGCCGGCTACAACTAGGTGCAGCCGGCTAAAACTAGGTGTACCACACTTATCTTCGCTGTATAGAGTTAGATTTCTGTTGTCTAATAAAAAAAATAACCTCGAATTTCAAGACACTATCACGTATAACATATATTCTAACCTATCACGTGACCTACAGGAGTAGGGCAGCTAGTAGTTCTGTTTTCTATTATATAAAAATACATTTTCTGCACCTAGTATTAGCCGGCTAAAACTAGATGTAGCCGCACTTCGGCTCTTAGCCGTAACATATATAATCCCGAAATAAAGTCATGCAACCAAGTAAAAAGAATGCCGTGATAATCTATATATTTACTATTAATGAAGAGATAAAGTTTGTTTGTTTGTTTGCGGAGGGTAACTCTGAGTCTACTAGTCCATCTCCAAAAAATATTTCATACAAAATTTCTATTAGGGATAACTCAAAAAAAAAATTAAACGGATGTTCAAATTAATTTATTATATTCTCAACTCTGACATGTATGGTAAGTTCGCCAAAAACAATGTACCAGCTGGAGCTAGGATAGTCATTTTGCAATTTTACTTTATAGCTGACAACCTCTCGGCCATGCCGGCATCTCGGCTTTTCACGCATGTTTATTATTTTCCGGGGTTTTATACATCCTACTGCCATATTTAATATTATAATTATAGGTATTACTATTACCAAACACTCTGTATAATCTACGATATGAGTTTACGGTGGACGAGTGGACGGCCAGATGTGAAACTATAATAAAAAGTAAAAAATACTCAAAGCTGTCTCCCCCCCTCCAGGCGTCCCCGTCCCCCCCGCGCCGCGCTGCGTCTCCCGACGCGGACGAGCGCTACGAGCACCCCGCCATGACACGCTCGCACTACGACGTAAGTATCAGACGTTCTCGATTCTCCGGGGCCCATCTCGGAGAATCGGGGTCGGTGTAAAAACATTTTACCTAATAAGCCGACGTTGTGTAGCTACTTAGACTTGACGATCGTTTACAAATCAGTAACAATGTTTGTTTTTGTTTTATTACAATGGCAAGTATTTTTTACCTACTATCCATTCAGGACGTCTAGTTCTTAGCTGTGGAGAAGAATGGGCGCAAGGAACTCCGATGAAAGACATTGTTTTGTTCAACGTTGTTTACTGAAAAGTATATTCCATTCAATTGTAACGTAAATATAACAAAAGTCTAAACGATACAGTTTGTTATAGTATTTATTATTTGATTTGTTAGTGACAGCCTCTCGCCACATATTATTATTAATAATGAAGATGTTGACAACGACAATAATTATTCCAGAACATTAAACGCCTCGGTGACCGAGTGGCAAAGCTCGGCCCCGTAGCCGAAGGTACCGGGTTCAATTCTCAGGTCGAGCAAAGTGTGTTTCGGAGTTTCCGATGCATAGCCCGGGCTTGTGATCACCAAACCGCATTTGGCCAGCGTGGTGATTATGCCATTACCCATCAACTGTAGCGATGGCCCTCGTTTAATGGTTCAGTCGTGATACCGTCATTAGCTAAAGCTATGATGCCGCTTGCAATACATATAGTGTGTTTTTTTAATTGAGACAGTATGAGGAAATCTGTTAGCAGAGAAACTGTCTTAAGAACCATCAAGTCTGTTTTGGGGAAAACAATTTTGGCATAGCTATTTTTTTGGTCATGTGCGTTGCGCATTAAAAATAGTCAAATTTATGTGTTTTTCTTAATGCGGATCGACTTTGTTTTATGTTAGGGTCATTTCATTGTACGAAAGACATTTTATTAAATTTAACAATTTTTAAGTAGTGTGTGTAGTCGAAGAAGGCTATCTAACATAAAACAGAGTCGAACCGCATTAATTTTTTTTTATGAATTTGACTCACTTTTATGTACAAGTTTCATATTTTTTATAAAATATGTTATGCCAAAATTGTTTTCCCCTAATAAGACTTGTTGGTTCTAAAACAGTTTGTCTGTATCTGTAATGCTTCGGAGTTCCTCACGCTGTCAGCTGTACAGCGTGTACAGCGTGTACAGCGTGTACAGCGTGTACAGCGTGTACAGCGTGTACAGCGTGTACAGCGGCGTTGTGGTTGCAGCCGCGCTCGCCGCGCTCGCCCGACGCCGCGCTGCGCCACTCCGCCTCCGCGCACAGCGTCAAGGTACCGCCGCAGTACACCATCATCAGCTCCGAGAACGGGCCGTAAACCACCACGCGGGCCCAGTGCTTTGGTGGCAACACGTGCACGACGAAGCATAGAAAGGAAGAACACTAAATACACTCAAAGAACGCTATGTGTGCACAATAAGTACACTTTACGTACACTCTGATTAACTCTCACTCACTCTAATTACACATCAAGTATCTAACACTCACTCTCATTATACTGTAAGTTTTTTTTATTTTTTTTTATTAACGGGTATGCACAGTGCCTTGATCTCACCTGATGTTAAGTGATGATAAGGCCAATGATGGAAGCGCACTTCACACGGGATCCTCAACTACTATCCACCACAACAATGCTACAAACATTGATGTTATGGCGACATATTTAGATAAGATGATGGTAGCTAGCCAGGCGGACAAACAAGCCCTACCACCAACCAAACCGAGTACACAAACATGTACCCCCCGCTGGGAATCGAACCCGGGACCTCTGGGTCTAAACTGGTGGTTTTAGCCACTAGACCACAGAGGCGGTTAAAGTACCTCTCACTTACTCTAAGTACACTTTAATTATACTCCAAGTAACTATCCCGCACTCTAAGTACACTCCAATTAACTTTCACTCACTCTACAAAAACACAAATGTTGAAAAAATTTCCACGAGCAGGATTTGAACCTGCACCCTTCTGACATCGGTATGTCGGTATGGAAGAGCACCTGACCCGGTGGTCAGGTGCTCTTCCAATTGAGCTATCGTGGTTCTAACCAGCCCGCCGAAATTATTCAACACTATTTACTTTTACTTTGGAAGCCAAAGGCGCCAATTTAATGTCAACAACCACCGTCATTAACATCTGATCATAATATTTTTACAAATACGAAAGATCAGTTAAGAAGTAGGCAAGCTATTTATAAAATGTTTTTGT
The DNA here is from genome assembly GCA_949315975.1 of Eudonia truncicolella. Classification (NCBI taxonomy): domain Eukaryota; kingdom Metazoa; phylum Arthropoda; class Insecta; order Lepidoptera; family Crambidae; genus Eudonia; species Eudonia truncicolella. The sequence goes on from OX438851.1 coordinate 9,230,846, forward strand.
TTTGTTTATATAATTTTAACGCAAATTTTGTTGCGAAACAAATTACGAAAACACAAATGTTGATGTCAATTGGAAGAGCACCTGACCCTATATGTCAGAAGGGTGCAGCTTCAAATCCTGCTCGTGGAAATTTTTTCAACATTTGTGTTTTTATAATTTGTTTCGCAACAAAATTTGCGTTAAAATTATATAAACAAAACAAAAACATTTCACTAACTCGTTAGTACAGCCCAATTAACTCTCGCTCAATCGTATGTACACTTTACGTCCCCACACTCTAAGGTGCGGTCGGTCGTGAAGCGGCAAAAGAACGATAAGGCCTCTCTTCTGTGATTGAAACTTAATTTGTTATTAACTTGTTCAGGAGTACGCGTACTCGACGAACGGCGAGTGCCGGTTCAGCGACGCGCCGACCTCGCCGCGCCACTGCCACGAGTCCTACTACGAGCGCCCCGACAGGTACATACACATTCATCATCACCATTTTGACAGTCACTCTTTAATCGTCCGGCCGCGTACACGTACGCGTTTATATAATTTTAACGCAAATGTTGTTGCGAAACAAATTACAAAAACATAAATGTTGAAAAAAATTCCAAAATGTAAATAGTGTTGAATAATTTCGGCGGGCTGGTTAGAACCACGATAGCTCAATTGGGAGAGCACCTGACCTGGTATGTCAAAAGGGTGCAGGTTTAAGTCCTGCTCTTGGAAAATTTTTCAACATTTGGGTTTTTGTAATTTTTAAAGCATATTTAATTTGAATTTATTTTTATTTTTCTTTCAAATTTATTTCTTTAACTATGGAGCGTGCAAATTTAAAAGTGTATATGTAAAACTCCCATTAGAGCCTGGACTAAGCAAGCCCGAAACTTGTATCCTATAAGTATGATGTTCTTAGATGTGTACGATGTTCTCCTCGCAGGTTGGAGACGTACCAGCAAGTACCGCAGCGCGCGGGCGAGTGGGAGCGGGACAGAGATAGCGCGCGCGAGCGGGACAGGGAGTACCCGTCTGCTGTCATGGCGGAGCACCGCGGCTTCACGCGGCGCCCCGTGGCCCGGGTCAGTACCACGGGGGAATCTAGTTGACAAGAGCACTTTAATACAGCTTTAGATAGATAGATAAAACATTTATTTAAAAAAATATTGAGGAACCCTTTAAGGTTCTCGCCACCACCCAAAACGTCCAGTGACGCTGAAAATGCCTGAATCAACCAATCATGTACGCAGGGAGCGAGCTGGACGGATATAGCGCGCCAGAGCGGGACGGGGAGTACCCCTCTGCCGTCATGGCTTCACCAGGTGCCATTCCCTTGCCATTCCCTCTTGTCAACCTCTGACGGAGTTTTCTTGTTACACGGTTTGATTGAGATATATAGAACGTTTATTAAAAAAATTGAGGAACCCTTGAAAGTTCTCGACCCTCTCCAAAAAGTTAGTTGACGCTGAAAATGCCGCCTCAAGCAATCAGCAATCTCTCCAAAAAAGGGTCAGTACGCCGGGAGCGAGCGGGATGGTGATAGCGCGCCAGAGCGGGACACCGCGGCTTCACCAATGATATTAGGTATAGTAAAATAAATAGACACGTTAGTCGTAAATAAATAATAATAATAATAATAAATAAGGTATCCTTTAACCGCAGTCGTTCTCGGAGAAGAGACACAACTGAGTCAGTGGACAGTTCCGGTTGAAAAATGCTGAATAACAAACACTGTCATGACTTTTTCATTCTTATTGCTTTAATTACGTTCATTACGTTACACATCATCATCATCATCACCATCACCAGCATCATCACCAGCACATTTTACGTTCCCATTGCTGGGGCACGAGCCTTCCCTATAAATGGATAGGGAGAACGGGCCGTTAACCACCACGCGGGCTCAGCGCGAATTGGTGGTTGTTAACGGCTGCAAACGTTACACATACATTTATTTACTTTAAACTTTAAAGGATGTAACTTTTGTATGATGTATGTAATACAATAATACAATAAAATAGATATTAGTTGTCGTTAAAAATGTGTATCTGTGCTGCCGCTGCACGAAGTTAGAACGAAAAATTTGATAGCATTTTTGCGGTTGACTGATTTAGATAAGACCTAGTTGTTGCCTGCGACTTCGTTCGGGAAGATTACAGTAAAAATAAAAGCTATCCTATATGCTGGTCTGGGTCATGGTCTGTATATGAGGAAAGTTTCATTAAAATCCATTCAGTAGTTTTTACGCCAAATAGTAACAAACATCCATCCACACTTTTATAATATTAGTAGGATTTTAGATCATTGATTCATATAAATATTCAACTTAAATTTGCAACAAGAAGTAAAATGACATTCAATATGTTGGTGTTAGTGGATGTTTTGTTAGTTACAAATTCACCTTTTCAAGGCATCTTGATTTTGGTGGGAAACTTAATTATAGGCAGATAATTAAATAATTGCAACAACTAACTTAAAAATTTAATTAATGAATAACAATTATAACATAGATATTAAACGTAAGCAAATTAAAACAAATTATATTATTTTCTCAAGATATTCCTGCACGCTGTAAAAAAAATTAGATATTAGGACAATTTTAACTTCGTTCTCAAATGTACTGTGTTGGAGAGAGCTTTTAATTTAGGTGGCAAGTGATTTGTGTGCATGTCACGTGCCATCATCGGCCACCCAGTGGTCCCCGAGTTCCTCCGACGACACGAAGCAAGGAGACAGCAGAATGTGAGCTTCACACAAACACGCCTGAGCAACGCACACACGTTTTCCCTCCTTCCTATGACATGGGATTCTTCAAACGAGGCGTGAAGAGGCACTTTGTGGGCCGGCAGGGTGAGGGTGACTGATGCTGCGTTGTTTTCACGCTGCACCAGTTGTCCTTGCGTCTGGACTCCATTTCCACTTAACATCAGGTGGAGTGGAGTCATTTGTCGAGCTACGTATAAAAAAAACCATAGACAACCTCTCGCGGACACGGAATCTCGCAGCAGCAGCGCTCCGACTGTTCCGAGCTGTTGAAAGATGTGATTTTTGGAACGTAGAGTCACTTTTCGAACTACACCGTCTAAACCAGGATGCACATTCCCAATTCTAGCAAGCGGCCAATTGCAAGGAGGAGCCCGATCATCCTTAACAAGTACCAAGTCTGCTACTTTTAAGTTTGGTGGGGAAGTGAATCATTTTGCTCTCTGTTGAAGAGAGTTTGAGTAGTCACTGCTCCACTTTTTCCAAAATAATTGGGAACAATTTTGTAAATATCGCCAACGTGACAAATGACTGATAGGAGCGTCCTTTAAATTATTTCTGGTACAGCGGTCAGACTCTTGCCTACAACAAAATTACCAGCAGTTATAACATTAAATCGTTCGGATTATCGCTCGCAGGCAAAGCGCATAATGGCCGCGAATTCATTATCGCTTCGCTTTAACTGTAGCAAGCTCCTCAAAAGTCAAAGCTTTATCGCCCACAGCACGCACAAGGTGGTACTTGGCGGATTTTATACCGGCTTCCCAAAGCCCGCCCATATGCGGAGCGCTGCTGGGTGTATTAAACTTCCAATTAATTTTACGCTGAGCACAACCGTCCGTAATGTCATTCTGATTACGTGCATTTACCAGAAACTGTTGAACTTCGTTTAAATGTCGACTAGCGGCAACAAAATTTGTTCCGCAATCAGAATACATACATGCGCACAGACCGCGTCGGGAGACAAATCTATGCAATGTAGCGAGAAGCAATCGGCCGATAGCGAAGATAGGACTTCCAAGTGAACGGGTTTAGTAGAAAAACACACGAAAAGTGCGAAATATGCCTTACTGGTTTTTGCGTTTCAAATACGCAAAAAATAATATGCTAGAAATATGTTATTATAATGTTGCATTATACATATACACATACATACTATACATACTTAAATAAAAAAACAACCATGTATAAGCTCAAGTTTTAACTAACAAATATTCCTTAACAAAGAATTTAAACGACCACGGCCGGTGTCACTCGGTCGAAACGTCGTCGGGTATAAAGGAGGTATGATACCTTTTCCCCGCCCGATCCTCTAAATGCCACTACACATTTACAGAATACACTAAACATGCACACTAGTTTAGGCCCAAGACACCGTACTCGTAGAACAAGGGTACGAAGAACCGGGTCACACCCGCTCTACACCAGGTAGACCAGACATGTACCTGGGCGCTTCTCCTCAACCACGGCCCGGTCAACCCGAGCCGAGGTCCGAGCCTTTAGAGGCGCCCTCGGGTTGTTCCGCTCCCCTATCCGATCCGAACCCTTCGAATAATCTAGTAGGGCACGGGGACACTAGTGCGCGATGCCGATCCCTCTAGAAAACCTCCGAAGGTATGATTCGTTTCACACGGCTTGAGAGACCCTTTACGTTCCTCGCCGCCCCCAAAACAAGCCCGATGAAGCTGAAAATGCCGTCTGAGGCAATCAGCTATCTCTCTCCAAAAAAATGATACATTAGTTTCCGTTAATCCCCGTTTAAATTCTTTGTTACCTATGGAACGTGAAAGTTTAAAAGTGTATTTATGCCACTCATACGTATTTGTGCCGTTTGCTGTGGAAACAGGAGTTACGTGGGGGCACCGAGGCAAATAATTTATTTCGGAGTTGGGTCGGCGTTGCAGGGACAAGAGCCACAACCCCCGTTCCGGAGCGTATCTGGGCCAAAGGGTTTCCTTAGCCACACCGCGAGGTAACGCTGCGAGCGTGGGTACCTTTGGGCCGAGTACGGTTCGAAGGTGTACAAATATATCTTTATCAGAATCTTCTATATTTACACAACTGTATGGCAATAACAAGTTATGTTATGTGATGTTGTCTTCTGCCTCCGCCAGAACTCGAACCTGCTGTCGGCGGTGCTGTGCCTGGTGAAGGAGCTGGATTACCCGAGCCTCGAGGTGGCCGAGATGGCCGTCAGGTACCCTTTTGAATTGGATTTACTTTTATATTCAGAACAAGCTGTGCCCGCGGCTCCGCTCGCGTACCACATATCCTATAACCGACATATCCTTACAGTCTACTTCTTTATATAATTTATTATTTATTTTTTCAAAATTCATAATCTTAATTAATTAATTAATCTGAAATAAATAAACTCATTATTATTTTAAAAAACACTTACAATAAGTGTTTTCTTTTTCTCAGCTAGAAGCCGGTTTTCTTAAAAAACTGTTTCTTGTTTTTTACATTTTTTTCTTAGTTTTATTTATTTTATTGTTGTTAAACCTTTCCACAGATCACTATTGTTGTTTTTACGGATTTTCCTCCAACAATTAAAACTCCCGATTTACCTAAGAGCCCTATTGCATCTCGACTATGATTTTTGCGTTAATGGCCAATTTTGGCGTTCTTGATCCCAGAAGCAAAAATACATTAACAGTTTTGACTTATTCAATAGTGTAGAATAGCTATTGGCATAGTTCGCGTCGCCGTCGGTCCGCTTTTTGTAAATTTTGCTTAACTTTTTAATGAAACCCAAAATTGCAGAGAAAGATTTTCATAAAATGAAGGCACTTTTTTGAGCTCTTAGATTGAACTAATGTTCTAAACAAATGAAATAAAAAATTTAGAATGTTATCTGTAGTCATATAGTTCGTAGCGGCCTCGGAATTTTTATATGTCATTGATCGTATATAGAAAAAAAACAACTTATTTTAAACCAAAAACTTCGAAAATAGCTTTTTTTATATTTATCTGTTAAGCACAGTGCCTTGATCTCACCTGATGGTCTAAACCGGTGGTGGCCACTGGACCACAAAGGCGGTTAAGTTAACTGTGAATTTCTCCTATCTACGATAATATTATATAGCAAAATTTATACCAGAATAATTACTTCATGAGGAATAAAGATTTTATATTTTTTAAGCATGAATTTATTATCCTATTTCGATAAATACGGCAAATACAACTACAAAATTACTACAAAATGCGAGGCGCCGCCCGCCGCGCCGCCCGTCCGAACGATACCTATTCTCGCAGAGTGGAGATTTGTAATAGGGCTCTTAATTGGAATCCCGTTAATAATTACTCTAATGCAAGTTACCATGATAGTTGAAATAGTTAAATATTTTGACCACCTCTGTGACCACCGGTTTAGACCCAGAGGTTCCGGGTTCGATTCCCAGCGGGGGGTACATGTTTGTATAGGTACTCGGTTTGGTTGGTGGTAGGGCTTCTTTGTCCGCCTGGCTTGCTACCACCATCTAAATATGTCGTCATAACATCAATGTTTGTAGCATTGTTGTGTTCCGGCAGCTAGAGATAAGATAGCCAGTGCCGTTGAGGTGAGGATTCCGGGTGAAGTGCGCTTCCATCATTGGCCTTATCATCACTCAACATCAGGTGAGATCAAGGCACTGCGATTACCCGTAAAATATTAAAAAAAAGTACCTAAAATAACAGGAGGTTCCGCCCCTAGGTGTCGCATGGATGAACTGGCGAACAGCCAGTGACCCCGCGCCGGCGGCTCGCCCCCCGCCAGCCAGCCCTAACACCAACGCATATGGTTCAAATTTGATGACGACGGCCACCGCAGGGAACCGGCCGCATTACCGGACTACTTTGAGTGGACGCGACCTTCGGTACCAGTTGAAAAACTCGCACTCTCTGTCAAACCGCGCCAGCTCACTGCTCATAATCATACAACTAGTAGTGTGCCTTTCCAACAGAATTTTTATTTGTTCGCAAAGTTTTGTACTTATAAAATTTATATTTGTATATTTAGGTATTAATGAAGTCAATCTTATCGCGTATGTTTAAGATCGCGAATCGAGTGACAATGTGAATTGTAAAAATTTGGGTATAGTTACACGTAAATAAGGACTAATATTAAATTAAAATTCAACAATTATTTTTTGTAAAAAAAACTATTGTTTGGCCATTTAAATGAATTGAGCATTCCAAGTCTTAGAAAACTCTCTGATAATTCAACGTACAACAGACCCTATCGCTGTACTGTTAAGATGCACATTCGAAACTTATTTCAGGGCCTTAATTGTTTGTTAAACCCGGACCTTACTGCACTTTAATAAGGTTACATTTATAATAGAAAAAAAAACAAAGTCTAACCAAACACTGTATAATGTGTTTCATTCCCCGATTAAATACTTTTTAATTATTTTTAATTTATTAAAAAATATTATATAAATAAATTAATAGTTTTTGAGTTATTTAATAGAAATACTCCTTGAAGAGTTTAACTGACTTCTTACGGTACGGTATATAGGAAAAGAGAATTACTAAAAACGAATAAAAATAAAAATAAATAAAAACGAGAATTGCTGATTGTTTCTTCTCGATTGTTCGGAGAATCTAGTAAGGTACGAAGACACGCTCGCGTGATGCTACTAGAAAAACTTCGAAGATTGTTCGGTCATCATTATACGGTTTACGGAATGACATGTTTCTTGCCGCCTATTAACCAGGTTATGCTGTAAAAGCCATAGGAAGCCGACAGCAATTTGATTAAATTACGGTTGAAAAATTATTAAAGAAACTTGTCAATTTTTGGATAGTCTGATGTGCACAGCAGGCGTCTGTACATTTGCGAGCACAGTTAATATGTTAACACTTTTAACCGTTTAGGACTTTTATGTCATTTTATTTAAGAGTTACAATTGCTCACATAATTGTTTTGAGACGATTCTGTTTTAATGAAATTTACCTGTTTTTTATGTTTATATTTTTACATGTTTTTGTTTTCGTTGTTACAATGTAATGTCACCTAACCTGGTGGATTTGTATGTTGTATTACACTGCCATTGATAGTGGTCTCAGGCGAACGCGCTTATGAAGATACTTTTATTCTTCCATGGAACGGAGGACCTTTCCGCCTAGAGCAGAAGTCGTATTCTCACGATTTCGTCATGTACACACGCGTGCACATCAGACTACCACAAACTGTGTTATTTCCTCAACATACTTTGAACTTTATGTCTATGGCATATGGTTGAACATTTATTGGAGAAATTTGCCAGTTTTGGATAGTCTGACGTGCAGGCGTCTACTTCATAGGGCGTGGCATCAGTGTTCGACATAAACCAGTATTTAACATTTGTTTCCTTTGATAATCAGAATAGGATACTGATTATTGCCTTTAGCAATAGTTTAATACAAAACACTTGCTTCCTAGCTGTTATCGTAAAATTTCAATGAAATTTAGCGACGAAGAGCAAGTCAGTATCTATTATACTTGTGAGTTGTGCAGTTTCTTGCGCCCACTCTTCTCGACAGCTTAAAAATAGACTTACTGAATGGGTAGTAGGTAAAAATTGATGCACTATTCTTAAGTTTGCTTGGATAAAAAAGAAATGATTTTTCTTTGAAAACCTGGTGCCGCTGTATATTATCAAAACCTCATCCTACTTATAGTGGAGCTCTCGCTTCAACGCTATCTTTGTGTGAATTGTCTGCGATCAAATGTTTATAATTATATTGCGACCTTATTTTATTGTTATACGGCTCAAAGCCAACTGGGTCTCGACGTTAATAGAATTAAGCTATATCGAAGACGCGTCATGTAAACGTGGAGCGGATGACATGAGTGCGCATGCGCATTCCCTTGTAGGTACTGTCAAGCAATAGTGTTGCCGATTGACGGTCGGCTATCGATAGCCGACCGAAAGCAATTTGTGTATGTGCACACGCTTGCACATCAGGCTACCACGAACTGTCAAATTTCCTTAATAGATTTTGAACTTTATAATTATGGCATACGGTTGATTGATTATTGAAGTTTTACAGTTTGAGATAGGTTGATGTGTATGCGTCTGTAGTATATTAAACAAAAGGTTTTGTTAGACATATTTACGGTAACTGTTGAATTAAAAGTACAAATAATATTGTGCGCCCGTTTTCTATGAAGGTCGATTGGTTAGCAACATTACCATCGAAGTATCGATACTACTATTTTAGACTTTGGACATTCATATTGACAAATCGAATCGATCTTCTACCGCTTATATCACGGCGAGTGCTCTGAAGAGCTCTTTGACCTTATCCCACCTTCTCCTTTCCTCCATAGCCATACATCCATAGCCTCCATACCGCCTCTGTGGTCTAGTGGCTAAGACCACCGGTTTAGACCTATAGGTCCCGGGTTCCATTCCCAGCGGGGAGTACATGTTTGTGTACTCGGTTTGGTTGGTGGTAGGGCTTGTTTGTCCGCCTGGCTAGCTACCACCATCTTATCTAAATATGTCGCCATAACAACAATGTTTGTAGCATTGTTGTGTTCCGGCAGCTAGAGATAAGATAGCCAGTACCTCACTAGTTGAGGAACCCGGGTGAAGTGAGCTTCCATTCATTGGCCTTATCATCACTTAACATCAGGTGAGATCAAGGAACTGCTTACCCGTTAATATAAAAAAAAATAGGAGTACGCGTGCTGCTCTCCGGAGTCACCGCTGTACTGCCTCGAACATTCCATAGCACACAAAGAAGTTTGGTGACTCGTTTCTTTGTCGCACCTCCAAAAGATGGAATAGTCTACCAGCACACATTTTCCCTCCTTTCTATGATATGGGGTCCTTCAAAAGAGGCGTGAAGAAGCACCTTGTGGGCCGGCAGAGTGAGGTTAACTGATGCTACGTTTGTTTTCACGCTGCACCAGTTATCTTCGCGTCTGGACTCCATTTCCACTTAACATCAGGTGGGATGGAGTCATCTGCCGAGCTATCTTTAAAAAAATAAATATGCAAAACTGTAAAATTTCTTCAATACGCTTTCAACCATATTACTCAGTTATAAAGATCAAAGTCTATTGAGGAAATTTGACAGTTTGTGGTAGGTTTATGTGCAGGCGTGTGTACTTGTGTCACGTCCGTATTGATAAGGTATTGTAATATATTGATGATATGATAATGAAATAATACAATAAACTTGCCGTGGCTGTGCTGCGTTTTATTTTTTGTTCTACCTTTATTTTTGGACCTCAAGCCTAGTGGTTACAACGAACGCCACTTGACGCCATGCAGTGTATTATTGGCATTTCACAGCAATCGTCGTCAGCCTACAAATGTCCCACAGTTGGGCTTGGGCGTCCTTGCATGCTACCCACAGCACTATGTAGGCACATACACCCGCCAGCAGTTCAAGGTTGAAGGAAATTTAACATTATTGGGTAGGTACCCAATAATGTTAAATTTCCTGCTTGATAATAGGTACGTATACCCAAAGCACGAAATTCAAAATGTATTAAGGATATTTGAATTTTTTTGTGGTAGGTTGAGCTGCTGTCGTCTGTACAAAATGCAAAATCAGAATCACACAATCACTGATAATTTAAAAGCTATACAAAGTTTTTATTTATTTATTTATTTATTTATTTTTGACTAACTATTACGTACATACACACCAATTAAAGATTATTATTAAAATAATTTCAAATAGAATAACTTTAAATATATATATATATATATATATTGACAACCATTTAATTATTTCATTCACAATAACACAAACATTCTAACTGTTCCGGACGGACAGTATAGTTTAAATAGTTATAACATTAAATACTTAGGTATAGATAGATTGAAGTTTTAGTAAATCGTCGTCATTACGTCGCAAATGAGGTTAAAATTGTTAGAATCACTTGGGTATGCTTTGTATTTATGCGCTTAACTTTCGTTAACAATAGTTTAGAGATAGTTAAAATCATAAATAGAACAAAACATACTAAAGAAGTTTCTAGAAATGTGTTCCAGAAAAGTATGGACAGTTATAGGAAAATCTAGAAACTTCCTAGTAAGTGTCGAACCGATCATAGAAAAGTCGGGGCTTTGCTATGGTCTGCCTTCGGGGGGCGTGCGTTCCGGTAGTCTTCACAGCCCTTTTAAAGGCTAAAGGCAAACCCCCCCAGGAGTTTTTACCGGGTCGGTCTTAATCCTTTTTAGAAGAGGACAAGGCCAGCCCGGATCTACGAAATCTGCGAACAGATTTTCCACTGGGTAGAAAAAAAAATGGTTGCAATTCGTATTCATTCTATCGGAGCAATCGGTTTTAGACAGTAAGGCCCGGCGCCCATTATCGGCATCGGCAAGGAAAAGGATCCTTCGGCATCCTACATGCAAGCGCACACTATCGGCAATCATGCTTTGGCATGCTGCAACGTTCTTAGGGCTGACGAGGCGTCCTTAAAGATGCCGCACCGTCCTGTAGCTTGCCGAAGCGTCTCAATATCGTATTTCTCATCATAACAGCCTCAGGCCGGGACTCCACCAAAGCGGAGACGAGACGAGCGGAGAGGAGATGTTTTTTAAACAACCAATAGAATTGAGTTATTGACACGTCTCCTCTCCGCTCAGCTTCAGTGGAGATCGCTGTGCGGAGATGTCTAATATTTGTATGTCGCGATGGAAGCGGAGATGTGAGCTGTGCGCGGACGACGCGCAGTGGAGACGAGAGATGTGAGCGGCGTGCAGTGAGCGATGTCACCCTCCCCCCTCTCGCCCGCTAGCAACCCGCAGAACCCCGCGCGCGCGCCGGCCGGCCGGCCATCTTGCTAGTACCGTGCACGCGAGCACACGCTTTTATCGTGAATAATTTGTGCAGTTTGTATTTTTCAACGTAAACAATTAGTTAATTTAAATAAAACGTAATGGATGAACAATTTATTGAATCAGTAAAAAAATATCCATGTCTATGGAACACATCAATAGATACCTAAAAACTTACTGACGTCAAAGATGCAGCTTGGGAGAACGTTTTGAAAGAAACTCAATTATCTGACGGTAAGTGCAATTTATTATATTAAGTATTTCGTTCAAGTAATATTGTAATACGAGTGTCTTGCCATGGAACGGCGCCCTCGTTGTTGAAATAACTACAGAATTTTTCTCGAACTTGATAGGCATCCATATTGTCATTCGATAATAGATTTTCCACGTTTGTGTCGTTAAACATAGTCGTGGCCAAACCCGTTTCATTATTATCTAGATAGCCAGGCATCTTGTCAATTAAAAAGTTGTGTAGAACACACGTTGCTTTTATCACTTTTTCCACTGTTTCTATTTTAATTGTCTCTATTGTAATTCGTGATAATACACCAAATGTAGCTTCCACAATACGACGAGCTCTTGAAAGTCTATAATTGTATGTTCGTTTTTCGTTATTTAAATTATCGCGTGGATATGGTCTCATTAAGTTAGTCATCAAAGGGAAAGCTTCGTCTCCAATAAAAACAAACGGTACAGGTTCTCCATTTTGGTACAAGGGTTGTGGCTGTGGTAGATTTAGTCTGTTTTCTCTCAAACGAATTCCGAATATACTATCAGCAAAAATACCACCATCGCTGAACCTTCCCATTGAACCTATATCTACCATAATTATTCTTCGGGTAGCGTCGGCTACGCACATCATTACAGTTGAAAACCTGTGTTTATAACAGTAATATGAGGACCCAGATTTTGGGGGTGCAAACATGTACACATGCTTGCCATCAATGGCCCCGACGCAGTTTTTGAATTGCCAGATTTCTTCAAATTGCTTTGAAATTTTTTTCCAATCATTTTCATTAAGTTCTGGCATAACCAAAGGTTGTAATACTGTCCACAAGGCATCGCAGACATCTTCTATAATTCTTGGAACAGTCGATTTTCCAATCCTAAAATTTTCAGCTATTTGTGAAAATTTTGAACCAGTCGCCAAATACCTGTAATAATTATAATATAGATTTATATTTATGTGTCGTGGTTTCAGTTAGAATAGAAGGGTCATTTCAAAATAATATCTTAATCAGTGTCGTGTTGTTTCCGGAACTATAAAAGATTAGGCATTACTGAAATTATGTATTTACAGAATTTTCACTCGTTCAAAAGTTATAGCCATTTTTAAATAATAGAAAAGAAACAATTAAAAGTCTAAGATTCACACGAGCACAACACATTGAAATCAAACAAATAAAATGGATTTATCACTCGTTATTTATTAACATTTCAAATTTCGACGCCGCCGTCTGCCGCGACCACGTACGAGAGATACAATCCGTTTTGTTTGTTTGATTTCAGATATATTTTTTTTATAAATTGGTTTCCCTTGAAACTCTGGTATTTTTTAAATATTTATAATGGTTATAAATTCTGCATGAGTGATAATGCGGTAAGTATATTTTGACTATGGCAATGTCAACATTTAATATTTATAATGATTTCAATTATTTTTATTTCAGTAAAAACGGCTAAATCTAAGTGGAAAAAGTTGAGAGACAGCCACCGGGACGCATTAAAAAGGAAGAATGCCACTAGAAGTGGACAGAGTGGTAAACAAATTCGTGAATGGAAAAATGAGAAGGTAATGGAATTTTTGATACCATATATGACGAATAGAAACAGGACTACAAATTATACCTCACAAACAAATATAAATGAACAGGAAACAAATTCATTGGAAAATAATGTAACCGATGAGTTTTTTGAAACATCAAGCAATCATACAAGAAGCACTCCAGAAGATCGTCCATCTGTACAACATTCGCCGTCACCGACATCAAGCGTCTCAGCCTCGACATGCAGAAATGCAACAAGAAAATCGGATGAAATAAGTAATTTACTTATACAGCACCATGCAAACCGTGAAAGAATACGCCAAGAAAAACTAGAAATACAATCATTGATAGAGAAAAATAATACCCTTGACGAAATGGACACTTTTTTTCTGTCGATATCAAAAAGTGTAAAAAAACTTTCTCAATATATGCAGCTTCAGGCTAAACGTAAAATTTTCAATGTTCTTTTAGAATTGGAAGAACTTGAGCTAAAAAACACATGGTATAACACAAATGAAAATAATTGGTATTCCCCCGGTTACACTTCAGCACCGGGTCCAAGTTCGACACCGGGTCCTAGCTCAACACAGGCACCGGTTCTTACATCAACACAGGCCGGTGGTCCTAACTAACCTAACCAACCTAACCTAACCTAAGCATACCGAAGCGGTATTTTTGTTATTACGACCACATATCACGGAAATTTCTACTTTATTGCCATTATGTTATAGTATATTGCTATTTGCCACCTAAAATCCTCAGTCGTACCGATGCCGATAATGGGCGCCGGGCCTAAGAGTGCCTTCACACTAGCGTTTGTCCAGCGTAGGCGTTCGATGAACGTATGCGCAGCGCAGACGCTGCGACAAAGCGACGCGTGGGTCGCGTTGTCGCAACGTTTCCTCTGCAGTTAAGATATTAGTCGAGGCTCTTCGCTATCAGACCGTTCGCTGAAACGACTATCGGGACAATAATGGTTGAATCAACATCCCACATGGCGGTCACCTCGTGAGCTAAGTCAAGGTACTTACTGAGCTTGTCCTTCTCGGCTGTCACGAGGTTCTCATTATGAGGTATAGTGATATCAACTAGTATTGCCCGGCGCTGGGATCGGTCAATCACCACGATATCAGGCTTATTGGCGACAATAGTCCTGTCCGTAATGATAGAGCGATCCCAGTAGAGCGTTGCATGACCATTTTCGAGTACTGGCGCAGGTGCGTATTTATAGTACGGCACCTCCGATTCAACAAGGCCATATCCAAGTGCAAGTTGCTGGTGAATTATTCTGGCTAATTGGTTGTGTCTGTGCAAATAATCTTCGTTAGCAAGATGAGAACAACCAGAAATAATAATATATTATATAAATAATAATATAACTATTAAGTAAATAATCCCTGAGATTGCACACCTTACGGTTATGTAGGTCCTTGACATTTAAAAAGCCGCGACCCCATATCTCCGCGGGATGTACAGCCTCATAACAGATGAGCGCGGGTGTAGCATTCTGGAAGTCGTGAGCATTTGACGGACTCTCCTATCCAAAGCGTCCAATTCGGTCTGAGTCCATCTTAGTATGCCAAAGGAGAATGTGAGCAGAGGCATAACCCAGCCATTAAAGGCACGCGTCTTATTGCCACCCGATAAAAGACTGTTAAGTACTTTTCTCAGGCGGCAAAAGAATCGCTCCCGTAATGACTGTTTTATGTCCCCGTCATCAACACCCAAAGACTGTGACATACCAAGATATTTATATGTTTCAACTTCAGAGAGAGATCTGAAGTTTATCGCATCGGAGAGTTGTAAATTGGTTGAATTTACTACTCTCCCAACGTGCATAACCGCACACTTATCCACCCCAAACTCCATCTTGATGGCACTGCTGAAAGTCTCAGTAATTTTCAGCAGTTTTATCAAGTCTTGGCGGTTTGGTGCGAATAACTTGAGGTCATCCATGTACAACAAATGCGACATAACTTCACCGCCTCTCCGCAGTCGACAGCCTAACCTTGAATTTCTTAATAAAGTACTGAGAGAATTTAAAGCTAGACAAAACCATAAAGGACTCAGACTGTCGCTCTGGAATATGCCACGCTCTATCCTTATAAAATCCTGCGTGGCAGAAACACTATCTCGACATCCTGGTTGACACAAGACCGTGGTCCACTGCCGCATACATGACATCAAAAATGATTTTAAAGTTATATCAATTTTATATAACTCTAATATCCTAACCAACCATGAATGCGGCACCGAATCATAGGCCTTCTTATAATCAATCCAGGCTGTGGAGAGTCCCTCTGCCTCGCCGAATCTTCTGGCATATGGTCATGTCAATGAGGAGAAGCTCCTTAGTACCACGGGACCCAACCCTACATTCATTCTGAGTCATATCCAAAATATTGTTTGCAACAATGTGCGAGTTAATTTGGTTCTTGTTGTTCTCAGAATGGATTTAAGGAGCTTATATAATGTTGGTAAGCACGTGATGGGTCTATAATTTTTCGGTTCCGTGGTACTACCTACTACCTGATTTATGGAGCAGAAAAGTGACACGTATCTCTACCTAGTTTGTGAGTGACACCAGTAGTCAACAAACATGGGAGTGAGCCGAGCTCTATGGCTTCTTGGGATTGCGTTGCGAGTAACTCGTGTGAATATCGAAACCATTGATCCAAAAGTTGTGCAATCCGTCCGGTCTTGGGCATTTCCAATTTTGGGTCGTACGGATAGCACAACTTACGTCAGCTGTACTAATATTTATACTATATTATGTACTTTTTCGGATATTTATTAAGACATTTTACAGTTAAAGGTCAATTCTTTGGAAGAAATTGTCAATATGTCTTTTTTTTTTGAAGGGGTCCTAAATATACACAATTATATTATTTGTAGTCAGATTTACAGTACACACTTCAAAGTGAAAGGTCTGTGATGAATCACGTACGCATGTAATTTTTTTTTGTATTCCAGTTGCTGACAAATAAAAACTATTAATGACACGATGCATGATCGTCTGTCATGTCATGCACGTTGACGTAAATGCATGTGATGGAGCATTAACGTTTAGGGCCGTACCTACATGTATCATGTACGGCCGCTTGTTAACGGCTGTTTTTTTACTGGAAACCGAGTAGGTGCGATATGTTTATCTTTTTCTGAACCCCTCGATAGTAATGACCGCCGTATGGTACCGGCCCGTCTGGTAAAGAAACGGGTAACAAGAAGAGGTCTTAACTTGTATTGTAGACTTTCGAGTCCATACGTAACATACATAGTTCCATACAGATCCGACTACTTTTTTCGCGACAACTGTCGCATTACAATACTGTAATGCGATTTAATATATTTTCCATAATATATTGAATTATTGACACATAATCATAAGCCAACTTGATTATATTTTGATAAATCTATTTGCTTGTTACAAAATGGCAACGCCCGCCGCCGAGGAGACAACGACAACTCGAGATGTCAAAAAAATCAAATTAAATGGAAGTGAATTTAATTAATAAATAATATGGGGATTTCATGTCAGAGAAGTTAAGGCAAACTATTTAACAGGGTTTTATGAAAATAAAAAACTTTATTTTTGATATAAAAATCATCATTGTACAAAATCATTTGTATCGATACTAAAGCCCATACTACGATGGGCATTCTCCTTTAGTTAGCAATTCAGTAAGTTTTCTAAATATAAAACTGTATGAGCTATATCTCTTTGTCTTTCCGGAATATAGAAGAAAACTTAACTGATGACAATCCGAGCTTGCCGCCATCTTTCTTTTGGTTTCTGTCATTTCCGTGCTTCGTGTGTGATTTGTTAGTTTCCTACAAAAATAATTAAATAATTTTGTGTTCCGACCTGTGATAGCTCTCTAGTGTAGTGTTTTATTTTATATTTCAGACTTACAAGATGCAGAACGACGCTGGTGAATTCGTTGACTTGTACTGCCCGAGGAAGTGGTGAGTTTATGTTTGAGGTTATTTGCGACTTCTCCGCGTTTCGAATACCAGTATACGTATTTTTATAAATAACTTAATTATTTATTATACTGTGGTTGTCGTATTTACATGTTAAACTGTAAATTAAAAACAATATTTGTATGAATTAGTGTAGAACACGGGTGTAGAATTAATGTCCGCGTGTCAAACGCTTCACAATTTCACATGGATAGTTCATTGTATGTTGAGTTCTAAGCACTGTTACCGAAATCACATTAAAATATTTTAAAATGTAGGTAGTATTTGTACACAAAAACTACTTTCGTGACGGAATCACTGTGGCAAATCGTTCTGACAGTGTAGACTGTGTGTGTAATTATTGCAACCTTTTTGTTCACTTGATTGGGAGTGATTTAGATATTGTGAACTCTTTTATTAATTTTAATTTGGTTATTGTATTGGAAATAATAACATTAAACATTTATAAACAAGTCGAAAGCAACTACATTTGAGGACAATAACTCCTCACTTACATCAATAAACAAATCAAATTTAATTTCTTTCTCATGGACAAACTGGTAGATAATTGCTTATAAGTAATACTTAGTCCAATCTTATACATTGTGTTAAAAACATTATTGTAATAGGTAGTACTGTGATGTTCTAGGTACTCATTGCTTATTTTATTACAGTTTGTAAGTAATTTGTTTTGAGTAGCGTTGTGTAAAAAGGTACATCAAAATCGAATTCTTCATAAGCATAGGTTAATAATCGATGAATCTACAGTTATTAACAGAACTGCAAGTAAAAACAACTGAACTGTATGTCCCCAGCTCGGCCAGCAACCGTCTGATCCACGCTAAAGACCATGCCTCCGTGCAACTGGTGATTGCGGACGTAGACCCAGCATCGGGCCGCGCCGCCGACTCCGCCAAGATCTACGTGGTGTGCGGCGCCATCCGACGCATGGGCGAGTCCGACGACTGCATTGTGCGGCTCACCAAGAAAGACGGGATACTTACCAAGTGAGCACTTGTACACTATTTTTGAAGCTGGATAACTTTTAGGTATCTTGTAATAAAAAAATTATATAAAAAACAAACTGAAGGCTGATGATTCCTGCTTAGTTTAATTCAAGAACGCAATTTCACAGTTGTAATACAGCTGAAATCAAACTGAAGGCTGATGAATTCAAAAGGGCAACTTCACAGTGTCGTAATACAGCTGGCTTGCAGCTAAACATCGATGTTTGTAGCATTGTTGTGTTCCGCCAGCTGGAGATAATAGCCAGTGCCTCAGTTGTTTAGGATCCTGGGTAAAGTGCGCTTCCACCTTCGGACTTATCATCACTTAACATCAAGTGAGATGAAGCCCAAGTGCTTACCAGTAATATAAAAAAATCTAAAGTACTTAAAAAATTCAACAAGTATTCCCAAGAAGACCCCAGGGTCTCGGTAGCTCAGCGGTTACAGTATGTAGTAGGCGCCCATTCAATGTCAACAACTACTGTCATTAACTATATTTTTTTATTATGACTCGGGGATGATATGCAACTAAACAACTACCGTCATTAACATTGATATTGTTGTTGACATTGAATGGGCGCCTTTGTCTTTCAAAGTAAAAAAGTAAATAGTTTTGATTAATTTTGGCGGGCTGTTAAAACCACGAAAAAGCTCAATTGGAAGAGCTCCTGATCCGGTATGTCAAAAGGGTGCAGGTTCAAATCCTGCTTCAATCCTCCAGCATATCATTATTGATGAAGAAGCTTGAAAAATAGATAGTTGTCTAGATTGTTATATGCGGTCTACTTATAGTAATAATAATTAAGTCGTTTAAAATCCATTGTAATATCTGATAATAACCATTAATAAATAGCAATAAAACGTTAATATGAAGTTTAATTTTATTTAGCCACTGGTTGTCGCCCGCGACTTCGTTTGCGAAGACTACACTATCCCACAGGAACCTGTTACCGGGATAAAAAGTTTCTATGTCCTAGTCCGGGTCATGGTCTGTCTATGTGCAGGGTTTCATCCAAATCTGTTCAGCCGTTCTCGAGTTTTGAGCTTAGCAACATTAATTTTTATTTAAATAGATAACTTTTTTCCCACATTGATTCGAGGCTAGGTGCCATAGTAAAAGTTGTAGAATATAAAAAAACCCTTTCGAACGACATATCGCTCAACGTTATTGCTTAATAGGCTGGGGTCCATACATTTTTGCCTATCCTCCTTTTTCTATGATTTTATTACTTCCAAATTTGTTTTTATTACTATGTTATTGTATATTTTATTAGATTTATTGTAATGTTACACTAAATTTTAATATTTATTTTATTTTATTATTGAATTATGTGTCAATTGGTTTAATTGGCATTAGTCGTACTGATCAAGTGCGAGTCGGGCTTTTATTCAATTAATTATATCCTAATTGAAATTTTAAAAGTGGCCGCGAAAAAAATTAAAAGCAAGCTTTTTTTGCAAGGGCTTTTACTGAGGCTGCGGCAACATTGTATTACATGGCGGACTTAATGCGAACTAATGGCATTCTCTACTAGTCTACCCTATGGTACCACCCACCCTATAGTGGTGCAGGGTTTCTAGGCGCAATTCAGATAATTCTAATTCCTTTTATTTTGTTACAGGAACTACTAATGTAGCGTAAGGAGCATTATTTTTAAGAAACAATAAAATAACATTATATACTTATTTAAAATGTGTTTTATTTTTAAATCTTGTATCATGTTTTATAAATTATACACTTCTACAGGTGTGACATATAATGCAAATATTTATTTTTGTTTTTGACTTTAGTTTACTTAAGTTAATTTGCTGTATGTTTGTTTCGCTACACTACTGTCGCGGAGTCAATCATTCGGCGTGTGGCATCAGACATTTACATGGAATTATTGTTTTCACTAAAACTGCTTTCTTCTGGCACAAACTGGTCTGAAAACAATAATTAAACTTATTAAATTAGCCAGACGTAAAAAAAGACGAAATTATCATCCCTATTGTGCTGAACTTATTAAAAGCGTTATGACTCCAATTAAGGAGACTGAGTTGCTCGAGCGCGGTATGTATAAAGATACCAGTTGGCAGCCGACTCCACGCAGCAGCAGCAGGCTACGACGTGTCGTTCCGGAGGGAATTTAATATAAATACATAGAAACCAGTAGTGTCGTTCCCGTCTCAGCAGTCTCCTCCTCATCTGCTGCAGCCGGATCCTCACATCATCTCCTGCCGCTCCAGTCTCCACTCGTCTCCTGCCGCCGCTGGCTTCTCACCTTATCTCCTGCCGCCGCTGCCTTCTCACCTTATCTCCTGCCGCAGTTGATCCTCGCCTCATCTCCCGCCGCAGCCGTATCCTCACATCATCTGCCGCAGCCGTCTACTCCCCTCATTTCCTGCTACAACCGTCTTCTCCCCTCATTTCCTGCTACAAACGTCTTCTCCCCTCACATCATCTCTTGCTGTAGCTGTGTCCTCCGCTCACCTCATCCCTTGCCGCCGCAGCCGGGCTTGCCGCCGGGCGGCGGGCGGCAGATTGTCTTCTTCTTGCAGCCGTGCGCGCGCACCACCGCCCACGCCAGCAGCCACCACAACGCCCACGCGAGGGAGCTCAACTCCTGCCCGGAACCATAAGCCAATGCGGATTAAATAATTACCCTGGCATGAGGGCTCATGTCTGAAACCAATATAGGGTAGTGACATGCGGCACCTGTGTTCGACAGGAACCAATCAACGGAGAGTGCAACTGATCTTTAACAATTGAATGCAGACCACCAGCTCCTTAGCTGTCATCCAGTAAAAATTCTATATTTGGTTTTTTGGCGACGAAAACTGATGTCGCACTCTTTAAGTTACTGTGTAGAAACGGGTGCCTAGTGCGAGTTTCATTCGGCATTCGATCACGTAAACGAAAACGAGAATTTGTATGGCTAAATTTTAACTCTTCTCGTATGTCGCCAGGAGGCGCTGCTTCAATTCCATATTGATTTTCGTTTTCTTAAACGTGATCGAATGAATACGGATAGTAAACAGTACTCGCACTAGGTACCCCGGTGCCAAACTACACTCGCGAGCAATAGTATGGAATCACTTGGATTGGAATATTGACTCCGCGCGATCTTGACTACTTAATAACTAGTTGAGAATTTAGTGGTGTCAGTAGTTGGTAGATGATAGATGGTGCTGCTGCGACGATGTTGAAGGTGCTTCTGTGCTCCGTCAGGGTCACCACTGTAGGATGGTAGTGGTAGAGGGAATCACGTCGGGGTCACCACTGTAGGATGCCTGTGGTAGGGAGTATGCCACATTGAGGAAGGCCAAAGGGAAGATCTTCCTCCGAGCTGGGTGGTATAGCTCGGGGACCGAGGTCCAATGGATGTTAGTTGGAGGTGCTATATATAGCGAAGGAAATAGTGAAACTTCTCTATCGCGATGCAGGCTTCTCATACTATTTATCGTCTTAGTATGGCGATGTCGTTGGTATGCGTTTGTGGCGCCATCTGTTGACACGGTTGAGAAGGTGTTTGCTTCGTGACGATTAATGTGCGGCGTATGCGGTAGGTGACGCCGCCACAAGAATAATAAAAATGATACCATTTTAAAGGTTAAACTGTTAACTTTAAATTGATACCAAATTCATTCATTCAATCATTGTATGATGTGGGCCGGCATTTCCTTCGACGGTAAAACTGAGCTTGTTTTCGTGCCTGGCGGGGGACGAGGAGGCGGTCTAACTTCAGACCGCTACATTTCCGATGTTCTGCTGGAACATGTTGTTCCCTATGCGGGATATATCGGTGATGACTTCGTCCTTATGCACGATAACGCTCGTTGTCACACTTCCCGTGCCACAACTGAATACCTCTGAGAAGTCTGTATCACCACATTGGACTGGCCAGCGCTCAGCCCGGACTTGAATCCCATTGAGCACGTGTGGGATGAACTGAAGAGGAGTGTTCGTTCCAGAAATCCTGCTCCTTCAAGTGTGAATGAGCTGAAATCGGCTTTGATAGAGGAGTGGGAAGGTATCCCGCAAGAATCGATACAGTAGCTGATTAGGTCAATGAAGAACCGTCTTCGAACAGTTTTTAGGGCGAGAGGAGGGAACACAAAATATTGAAACTTGACTTTAAGGCCAAATAAAATTTTTATTAATAAATTTTTGTTGTTTCCTACATTTATTATTTTTCCATATTCCTAATGTTTTCCTAACTCCTTCACTTAATCCGGGATAGCTCCTTAAATACTGGTGTGATTTAAAAACCTTTAAAATGGTACCATTTTTATTATTCTTAACTAGTTTGGAGTTAATTCCAAGTAAGTGATTCCATACTTTTGCTCGCGAGTGTAAGATATATTCTTTGAAAAATGCGATTAAATTAATATGTAGGTCGTGCCGTGCGTGATAATTCCGCCTAACTTTAATTTCATCGCATATTTTGTATGTCAAGTCTCTGCGAAGTAACGCCTATTGCATTTAACTTATTGTTAGAAACGGGTGCGTCAAATGTCACCGAATTCTTAACTCCGACTATATTTTAAATCATAATAACCACTAAGTATTCATAATTTGGTTTCTGTCCTGAACGATCGATCGGAAATCTAAAAATTCAAATTCATAGTATCAGTAGCTAGAGGTAGTCGTAAAAGTCTCTTACACTACTTTTTGTCTTCATAAAATTTATTTAAATATTAATTTATTTATTAAGTGGACGAAGCGAAACAAGTATGTAAGGATCGTAGCAATTGGAAAGAAGTGGTCTCTGCCTACCCCTACGGGAAAGAGGCGTGATTATATGTATGTATAAAATTTATTTTCATAACGATTTCTTACACTATAGTTCTTACTTAGTACCGTAACTACCTATCATAGTTATAACGAACATGAATGAAAACTTAATGAATTACAATTTTCTGAACACTTATTTAGGCCTTTGTCCAGCAGTGGACGTCTTTTGGCTGAGATGATGATGATGATGAACACTTATTAACGTCGGTAGTGAAGTGATACAAATTGATGTAATAGAAAATTCGGACAAGCATGATTATGAACGCAAATCGGTATTAAAAAAAACTGATAATGAATTTTCGGTAAGGTGAGCCAATATGGACCCGACACAAACAAAATCTTACGCCGCGCCTCTGTGCTCTGGTAAAGCTAAATACTCTCAAGATCAAAACCAAAGTTCCGTTAAACAAAATTATTCAATACAGATCATTCTTCAATAATTTATGAAAAATAACACTCTTAAACACTCTTAATCTTTGACACCAAACAATAAAGATCTACGTAATTATCCTCCTTCTAAATATTCGTTTAAAAAATAGTTATTTCTTATATTTTTTAAATCAGTGCATTAATTATCATTAACCTGAGTGCCGCGATCGTGCTGCGTGTTTTATTTGCATCTTTTGAACATCGCAACAAGAAAATTCGGCCTGTGAATCATTTCAACCGGGCGGTACGTCAACATTTGTTTAACATTAATATTCAAAAACCACAGCTGCATACAAGCGAATACGACGGTTACGTCTGAGGTGTAAGTGCTACATTGCCTTGCGCGCATCATCACCGGTCATTAGCGAAGAAACCGGATCGTCATCGGCCATTGATAAAGCACTGCAGATACGACATCGCTGCAACGTTTATAGCTTTCTCTGAGAGAATCCGATATACTAAAATCTTAAAAATATATATACTTATATATTTTTTTTTTTTAATTATTGTTATTATTTTTTTGCTGATATGGCGCCTGTTCAATTTACCTGTGGTGGATGTTGTAATAAGTTCAGCACGAATGATAACTTAAAATGCGCCAAATGCTTGAAATTTTATGATCTCGAATGTGCGAGTATTACTGTTAATTGTTTTCGAAATTCCATGACAAAGAGCAGCAAGAGTCAATGGATTTGCTATGAATGTAAAGGCAGGATGCCGAAGGGTAGCAATACTAACACGCCTGTTCGCTCGCTTCAAACTGTTTGTTCTGGGAATTCACCTCAAAATACGGACGATGGTACCGGTACAGATTTTGATAATGTCACTATTAGAAGATCTAATCAAAATCAATACCGATTCGATGTGGATTGCTCACTCTCTGGCCATGATGAAGATGTCGTCTCCGCTATCAGTGAAAGAGTTTTGAAGTCTATGAAGACTGAGCTGCCACTACTACTAACCAGGACATTGAAACAAGAATTGCTGCCAATTCAAAAAGAGCTTCAGGACTTCCGTACATCGCTTGATTTTTTCAATACCAAGTTCTAAGAAATGAAAAATGAATTGGACATGTTGAGAGATGAAAACACCACCTTGAAAAACGATTGCTCAGCGTTGGACACTACTGTGAGGGATCTTACGGAACGCCTAAACAATACTGAGCAGTACTTGAGGGAAAATAATTTAGAGCTTCACGGGGTACCTGAACATCGCAATGAAAACTTAAACAATCTCGTTAAACACTGCGGTGCAGTGATTGGCTATACGATGAAAGATGAAGACATTGTAAGTTGTGTGAGAGTCGCAAAATTAAACAAGGACAGTATATATCCGCGCACAGTCATAGCCAGGTTCATGAATGCTGCACGTCGGGATGAGTTTTACTCAGCTGTGTATCGTTATAACAAAGCTAACAAAAATGATAAGCTTAATACAGCGCTACTTGGGCTTGCAGGGGACAAAAAGCCGGTGTACGTTTCTGAACATCTGTCGCCCTCAAACAAGTTACTACACGCAGCGGCTAGGAGGAAAGTCAAAGAGCACAAATATCAGTTTATTTGGGTACGTAGTGGAAGAATTTTTGTTAGAAAAACAGTTGATTCTCCGCATATCCATATCAAAAATATCGGAAGCTTAGATTTAATCCAGTAGTTTTATATTATCTTAATTAATTGTAATATTATTATTATAATCTTTATTCATCTAAAATGGCGATCAGTTTGTATTATCAAAACATACGTGGTATGAAAAGTAAGACTTCTGAAATATATAATTCTGTTTTATGTAATAATTATGATGTAATTTGTCTGTGTGAAACGTGGCTCGATAATTCTGTCCCGTCATCCGAACTGTTTGATGATAGATATACGGTTGTGCGCAGAGACCGAGACGACAGGTTCCTGAAGCGTTTCCATAAGCATCATGGTGGGGGGGTTTTGATAGCGATATCTAAGAAACTTGATGTTGTGATTAGGAGCGATTGGCAATCGGACTATGTGGAGGATTTGTGGATACAGCTTACTTTAAATCAGAAACTGATTTTAAATCTATGTACCGTGTACCTTCCCGACTATTTGCCGCTAGGTGATTTTCAGGCATTTGCAAACAATTGCTGTACTATAATATCGTCACATCCCAAACAGCTCTCATGTGTAATTGGTGACTTCAATCTGGGAGACGTGTTGTGGTCAAATGAAACTAGAGCTCCACTAAATGGTTCTTGTGCTAAATCTGATATTCTCTGTAATTTGTTTCAATCAATTGGTGTATCTCAGTTAAATTTTAATACGAATCTTAATGGTAGAATATTGGATTTGGCTATCACTAATTGCCCTGATTCATTTTCCTTGCTTCAGGCCGTTCCGATTAGTCGTCTTGATGTGCATCACCCTCCGTTTGAACTTGTATATGTCCGCCAGGAAGCTCCTTTGCGTCCGAACGGTATTTTTGAAAGACTTTGTTTTCATAGAGCAAACTTTGACGGATGCGTTGCGAAGCTTAAAAAGATAAACTGGGCTCACTACGCTAGCATTCTTGATTGTAATGATTTGGTACAATTTTTCTACAATCAGCTGCATCTCATAGTCAATGAGCATACCCCAAAAATCAGAGTGCGCGGTTTTAACTGTCCAATTTGGTTTTCTACAGGGCTAAAGAAGGTCCTCAAACATAAGTCCAAATATCATGATAAATACAAACGTTTTAAAAATCCTAGAGATTGGGATGCCTATTCTATGCTAAGACAACGAGCAAAAATCTTGCTAGAAGAGTGTTTTAAGGCTTACGTTTCTAGCATTGAACAGGATTTAACACACAACATAAAGGCTTTTTGGCGTTATACGAAAAGCAAGAGACTCACGAATACTATACCAAATCGTATGTACCTTCACGATCGAGTTGCTACGTCAGGCGATGAGATTGTCAATCTTTTTGCCGAGTTCTTCTCTTCCGTCTACGTGAGAGGTACACTTGCGTCGTACACCCCTGATTTTCCTTGTCATAATTTCACCGCGAATCAGCTGCAAATTCAGAGTGACTCCGTTGTTACTATGTTGAAAAACGTTGACATATCCAAAGGTGCTGGTCCAGATGGTATCCCGCCAATACTCATTCGTATGTGTGCTTCGGCACTGGTCGACCCGCTGACTATAATTTATAACAAATCGCTTAGCGAGGGTACTTTTCCTGCATTATGGAAAATAGCTAAAATTACGCCTATTTATAAATCTGGTGATAAAAACAATATTACTAACTATCGCCCCATCAGTATTCTGAACTGGTTTGCTAAAATCTTTGAGTCACTCGTGTATCAGCATCTGTACAACCACGTCGGTCCACTACTTAGTCCGAAACAGCATGGTTTTATCACTGGGAAATCAACTAATTCCAATCTTTTAATTTACACAACATTTTTATGTAACTCGTTTGACGGAAGAAGACAAGTGGATGCCATTTATACGGATTTTGCCAAGGCATTCGATCGCGTGAGTCATGCAATTCTTTTGGCTAAAGTGGAACATCTCGGTATACATGGAAATCTATTGCGCTGGCTTGCTTCTTACCTTCTCCGTCGTTCGCAAGTTGTAGCGTTAAGTGGCTATGATTCTTTTCCGTTTGAATCGAGCTCAGGAGTTCCACAAGGATCAAACTTGGGGCCATTATTGTTTCTTATGTTTATCAACGATCTCTTGAACAACATTCAAAGTGAATGTCTCGCTTACGCAGATGACATAAAAATTTTTAATCGTGTAATAAATATGAGTGATTGCGAGGCATTACAGGAATCTTTAGACGTCATTAATCGCTGGTGTAATGCTAATCATATGTCATTAAATATTGACAAGTGTCAAGTGATCTCTTTCACCAAAAACAAAATCCCGTTGAATTATAATTATAGCGTAGGTAGTCGTACTCTTACTCGTGTTATGACCGTCCGTGATCTGGGAGTGTATTATGACTCGGTTCTCTCATTTAGACCCCATTATGATTACATTTGCAACAAAGCTAACCAAATGTTATTCTTTGTGTTACGTCATGCCAAGCCATTTAAAAATGTAAATTCATGGATAATTTTGTACGGATCCCTGGTCAGAAGTATCTTGGAGTACTGTTCTTCGGTGTGGTCCCCTGTTTATCAAAACCATACTGATAGAATAGAGGCTATCCAACGTAGGTTTTTACGCATTTTGTGCACTGAGTGTGGCTTGCGTCGAAGTATATGTAACTACTCTGACCGGCTTAGCCACTTTAACATGACTAGCCTTGAGAAGCGAAGGTGGATGAATGACTTGCGTACACTTCATAAAATTGCCAATGGATTATTGGATAGCGGGCTATTGGAGATGCTATTGTTCAGGGTGCCGACTCGGTCTGTGCGCACTCCGCGGTTATTTTATGTACCCCCCTCTAGAAATAATGTGTCTCAAAACAATCCTATGAATAGAATGTGTGATTTTTTTAATGAAATCTGTTCGGATTGTGACTTTTTTGGCTGTGGTATCCATGCCTTCAAGGGATCACTAATGGCAATGCTACATACCAATTAATACTTGTTTTGGTATTGTGTTTGCATATTTGTTTTTGAGCTTAGTAATTTTATTTTATTTTACTTAACTATATTTTATTTAACTTAATTTTTTGTTACCAAACTTTGCTTAACCTAATGTTAATTGCTTTTGTTATTTGGTAAGTTAAAGGTAAATGCTGAGCACTTTTGTAATTGGGCACGGATATACCTTATTAACTGTACATAATTGTTTTTTAGTATGTTTCCTATCTGTTGTCTGTAATTGTGCCTTAAATAAAAAAATAAATAAAAAATAAATAAATAAATAAATAACTCCAGCATAGTACGCGTAGCTGCACACTCGTTCTAAATTAGATTGTTAACAAGTGTTAAGTGTTAGGTTTCACTTCAGTAGCTCAAACATGTAGGTTTTGCTGCCTGAAATCAGTGAGCAAAATGCGATTTTACTCACTAAGTGAGACCAAGTAACTTTTAATATTTTTTTCAGAAAGCCGCGAATATGTTATTCAGCCTTGGGTTAATCATACAATTAGAAACATTCAACTTCAACTTTTGTTTATGGCAACCGAGTCACTTTTAGGTTAGCGACCATTACTGCCAATGACACTTGAAAACAGCACAGTGTATGTCGTGGTTGACCGGTTATAAAAATGGGACCAAAACTGGGTCTGACGTACAGAGTGGTTTTGATGTACACGCTGAAGTAAACGGACACAAGACATTTAGACATCACAAAACAGTACAAAACATACAGACAATACATAACAAAGGAAAAGAACAAAAGCGGGGGCCAGCAATCGATTACAGTTTAATTTTTTGTGAATGGATGTATTTAATTAAGGAATTTAAAACTTTTTTATTGGTGGATGAAAGAAACAAAAGAGATTTAAGATCTATGGGTTTTGGTACGCAGGGAGGGAGAATGTTATACAGGGAAACTGTTCTGATTGGGCAATTAAAAATAATGTGCTCTGCAGTGCTCTCCTCAAGGCCACATACGCAGATGGGGGATTGAATGATACCCCATTTGTGCAGGCGTGAGGGGGTACAAGTGTGACCAATTCGAAGTCTGCAGATGACCGACGTCGTCTGTTTGTCGACTAGACGATAACAATAGAACCATGGTTTAGATGGGATGGTGGGTTGGATGTCACTGTAATAGCGACCTTTAACTGATTTTGAACGGTCGTAATAGAGTTGCCAGCACTTATCAAGTTCGGATTTGGCCAAGGAAAAAAGATCGTGAAAGAAGCAATGGAAGTGTTTCAGACTGCCTATTTCTATGGCTTCTTTAGCATAAGAGTCGACAATCTCGTTGCCTTGGATCCCCGAGTGTCCGGGGATCCAAGCCAACGAAACCTCAATGTTACGAAGATGGCAATCAAACAGAGACTGCCTAATAAGTAGCACAAGGGGGTAAGAATTTTTAGATGTAAACTGATTAATTAGAAACATTCACACTCCATCTCTTTCCCGCCAATAGAAAGAGAGAGAGAGAGACGAAGACGAAGATCCAATTTTGAATTCGACCTCAAAGACAAACACGTTCGGAATCTCGTACTAACTAAAGAAATTTTGCAAAAAGATAATTATGTCTTTTAATGTAATTTATTGAATAACTTACATTTTACACAACAATAATGTTACGTAATATATTTTGAATAATAAAATATCATGGGTGTTATTTCCGAATACGCCTTAATTTAAATAAAAAAGCGGGAACAAAATTTCGTGGCTGGCGTAAAGAGTTGAATAATATCGCTACCTACAATGTTAATTATTTTGATTCACAATAAATAGTTATTTCAATCTTTTCCTGTTCATTATTTTATCTCCTAAAGTGTTCTCGCTGCTGAAGTGAAAAGTTATGTGTGTTACACGAGAGCAAAGTTTTTTGCATCTCGTGCCTTTGAATCCCTCGCCACACTCAGGATTCAAAATCAGCACTCGCAGCAAAAAACGACTTTGCTCTCTTGCTGCACAAATAACTATTTCTACTTTGCCTTAACTTTTTAAAAGTTGACAGTTTTTTCAACTAAAGTTGCTCTAGATTTTATTGTAGGTAGGTACTCTTAACTTTTATCCTGTACCGTTGTTCGGGAGGTCCGAGGCCTGGGGCCTAGATTGTATTATATTACACCCTAACTAAATACTTAATAAAATAGAGACACGTACTCACCATCAGCTCCAGTGACCCAGTCTCCGGGTCACCAGTACTTGGGCTTGCAGCCGCCCGGGCAGCGCGGCGGCCGGCAAGCCTTGCGCTTGCACGCAAACGCACCTGCCACCTGCCGACCAAGCAATCATCATCAACTCATTGTATGTCCCCAGCGCTGGGGCACGAGCCCCCCTATGGATGGAAACACCACATAGGGAGAGTCCATAGGGGAAGCCGTAAACCACCTCGCGACTATTAACGACTGCTAACTATGCCCACTACAACGTATCAACAGCGTACTATACCCATACATAACGTGTTTAACCCTATTCTTGGCATAGTGGATTATTTGAGACGCTTAACTTACAAAAAATTTTGAATAGTGAAAAAAGACATTTTAGACAAAAAATATCCTATTATGATATTTCAGAACTGAAATAAGCAGCGCCCTTGTCATAAGTTATTCTTATGCCGTTGTACTGCATTCCGCAGAGCTTATTTTGTTAGGTACCCTTTTACGTAAGTAACATAAACTTGTAAATAAAAAAATAAAAAATCCTTCCGGGTATAGGGTTAATGACAACCGTCAGCAAATAGTTGGCGAAATAGTTTGCCGGTGCCGATACGCTCTGTGCATGGCACGCGAGCACGCGACGGTGTGTCGGCCGGTGACGGAACGGTTTAGTGGGCACAGTCTCAGTCTCATACAACTTAATACAAAGAATATTTTTTAGTTCGACACGTTCCTAGCACGGTCATGATGTGATACGGTCTAATGGGCAGAGACCTTTAATATTACTCCGGCACGTTAGACACGATGGATACCTATACAACACAACACAAACTTTTAGCATTTTTAAACTTTCGCGTTTCATTCCAAGAAGGTATGAAACCATAAACTAATTAGTTTGCGTTAATCCCCGTTTAAATTCTTTGTTAACATACTTTTTGTATGAAAAATCTTTCAAACTGAAAGAGAGCATTGACAGAGCATCCTGGCGAAACCATCTTCGAGTTCTGCTGGTGATGCTCTCTGGGCGAGTTAAATTTTGCATTCGATCACGATAACGAAAACGAAAATTTGCATAGCAAAATCTTAGCTCTTCTCGTAAGTCGCCAGGATATAAAAGTCCTCGCTCAGTGTTTTAACCTCTTGATAGTGCAAGGCTTCAGTTTGACAATAGTAAGGAAGTTCTACGACATCTCCACTTGCAAACATCAAACATTTATAGACTTCATCGCCTTTTTATTTCCACTGAAACTTATTATTATTATTAATATTAACTACAAACCTTTGGGTAATGTTGATACATTTCACATCAGAACGAAAAACAACAAAAATCCTAAATAAGCCTGTAACAAACCTAACACAATCTTTGTCTTACCTCAGTCACACAACAATACTTATTTATACTATGCCTCAGTCTACGTACCTACTGTAGGTACTTACTTGGGTAGGCCCAAGATCACCGGTACGGTAATAATTTCAATTATTAGTGAGTTTCTTTCTTTCCGTTTCTTTCGAAACTCAACGAGTTGTGTCATACGCTCTCACTTAGTAATACACGTGGAAGCAACTAGGATAGCAAAAGATATGATATTTTTTCATATAATAATATTGATGAATAAATAGTCAGCATTTTGTCTACGTACCCAAGTCAATCGATAGGATTGAACTACGTAACCTTATGAGTAAACAGACCAATGATCACCAATGACTGTCGTTCGGGGTCTCGGTAAGCACTTTGGCTGGCTTGGAACTGTCACTACACACCTGTACCAAGAGACAAAGGAGGCACCAGAATGCAGTCCTCGAATTCATCGTATTCGTTGCTTGGATGTGTCGTGTTTGTTTAAAGGCGCCAGCACTACGTTATGTTCCAATTTTTTAACTTCATTATTAATTTTGCCGTTGACATGGCCGAAAATTTCAATTGTTCTGCTACTCTGCGTCAAAGAATGTTTTTCTTTGTGGTGCAGCCAGTGTGGAATGTCAGAATTGCATTCTTCTGTGGAGTTTTGTTGTGCTGTTAAAAAGTGGTTCGATTAGAAGTCAGCTCATCTGGATTATAGAGCAAGATCCCTGGGCCGCCAGACCTTACTACATTTCTCAAGGACCAAATTAGTTGGATTAAGTAGTGTTAGTACTTATTTTGAGTGTTTGCATACCTGCTAGCTTGAATTTATGACCAATCTACAGATACAAGGTGCTAAAGGTACGCATAAACAGTGCTCACTTTTCTTATCCCAACAGGCTTCATGTTTAAGTTTTCAAAATATTCTTTGTAGGTACCGCCTTTATGCTACATGAGTGCAATAAATTATTTGATTTGATTTGCTGATTTTTATGTATGTTTTAGAGAATATTATTAAAAATTGATAATCGATACTGCCAGACACTTCCCGTCCCGTGGGCGGTTATCTGCGTCGTACCAATTACGGTATAGAAGAAAGACACTGTTCCGGTCTTAAAACTAAAACTACTTTTTCTATGGAACCCACAATATTACTTACCTCCTTTTGCTAGGTAATTGATGGGCGTTGAGAATGAGAACTTTTACTGAAAAATAAATAAATTTGGAAAATTTGTTGTTGTACCACAGTGTTACGTCCAGCAGAAAAATCCGAAGTTAAAAAGAATCTAACAGTATTGCAGAGTAAATTATTATCGGATTAAACAAACAATATATGTAGGTACACACGCCTGCACATCAACCTATCCAAAACTGTCAAATTTCTCTAATTGATATTGATCTTTATACCCAAATACTAAGGTTCAAAATTTATTAAAGAAATTTGACATTTTGTGGTAGGTTGATCTGCTGCCGTCTGTACCTACTTTAACCTTTGCCTATTAATTAGCAACAGCATCATAGAATCGTAGGACACTTCACGAACTCGTGAACAAAAAGTACCTACTTAAATAAAAAACAAGGATTTTCGAACAAAAAAAGATAAAACGCAACAAAAATTGCGTAAAATTATATAAGTAGGTAAGTATAACAATAATCATAAGGATTTTTCTTCAGTCCCGCAAATCCCGCGGATCCGGGATCGAGAATCTGATGCGGGATTGGATTCTCTAGGCCAGGGCAAGATGTCGAGGAAGAAAGTAAAGCATGAGGAAAAGTGAACTTCCATCTGTTCAAAGATACCATCAGATGCGAAACAAGCAAACCTTGTTTTGTTGTATAAATAAAACACATAATCCTAGGTCTTAAAAGAATCTATTATAGTTATAGGTAAAGTATAAAAGCAAAAGTGTAAGTACATAATGATAATCATACAAAAGCTAAAAGTAAAAATAAGAAACACTAGTTTGTAGCAAACGAAGAGGTCGCAGACGACGCCGCGCGGCGCCTCCGCTCCGTGACGATTTCATGAGCTGTGCTGCATGTAGGACATTTTTATTGGAATAATATTTTTAGTTTATTTAAATATACTCTGCATGAATTCTATAGTCTCGTGTGGCGATACTCTGTAGCTAGCTGCGAGACTGCCGGGGAAACAGTTGTGGTACTCCATGGCCTGTCAATGGTATACTATGTCCAGTTAAGCTGGTACTGCGATCAATAACACTTCGGCCGTTGCTAGCAAGAAGTCACACTCCGTGGGAAGCAGCAGTCACACTCCGAGACTAGCCACTGTCGCTCCGTGGCTAGCAGAAGTGAAACTTCGAGGCTAGCCGCTATCGCTTCGAGGCTAGCAGAAGTCAAACTCCCAAGCTGGCTCGTCACTGTCGCTACGTGTCTAGCAGAAGTCAAACTCCCAGGCTAGTTGTTGTCGCTGCGTGTCACGCAGAAGTGAAACTCCTTGGCTAGCCGGTCTGGCCGTGGCTAGCTGGCGCAGGGTTCGGCGGGGTAGCAGAGCTGCGCGGCGAGGTAGTGCCGCAGCGCGCGCAGGTAGCCGCGGCACAGCGCGCACAGCGTCACGCCGCGCGGGGAGCCCGGGCGCCCGTGCGCAGAGCTCGCGTGCAGGGAGTGCAGCCGCTTCGCCTGCGCGTACAGCTGCCGATATATACAAACGCATTGCCTTATTGAGGTCTACGGCACGAAATAAAAAGGAGGTAAGCTTAACACATACCGCGTTCGAGCAACGCACACATACACCCTCATCGGACACAGATCTCGGAACAGTCCGCGCGGCTGTTGCGAGATTCCGCGTCCGTGAGAGGTTGTCTATGTGTGCGTTGCTCGAGCGCGTTTGTATAAAGCGTACCTTCTGCAGTGTCTTTATTTTGTGTCTCCGGTGGGTGACGCGAAGGCTGGCAGCTACCTCTGTCAGCGTATTAGCTTGGCAATTCAGAGGGGTAATCTTGCCAGCGTTCTTGGGACCGTTCCCGTAAGCCCACAGTTTGAGGACATCCTTTATTTATAGGTATTTCGACATGTGGGTTGACGTGGGGGGAGGGGGGGGGGGGTATTAGTGAGTATTACCCTCGTTCTCGGGAAAGGTGGAGTGGCCAACCTCAGACCAGCTCCACGTCCAATGTTCCAGGCAAAAAAGAAGCTTCAGCAAAAGTGGGGTCACCGTTATTGTGATTGACAGGAACTGGGTCGCAATTTTTTACCCGCGAATAAGGGATCCATGAATAAGGAGCGTTTACTGTATCTTAGGGCCTTATAGCAACACTTGATATGTCACTCCATTAAGGCGGAGATGAGCTGTGCAGAGCTGGGCAGTCGGTGCGGATCGGAGCGGTCCCATTGAAATATTAAGACAACATCAGATATATTGTTCTGATTCCAAGGTAAGTAGCTAAAGCACTCGTTTCATGGAAATCAGAAACAACGACGGTACCACAACCACCCAGAACCGACACAATAGGTATCGAAAAGTTCGTTTTCGACATTGACCCGACCGGGAATCGAACCCGGGTCCTCAGAGTTAGCGCCGCCCAAAGTCCGGCATGCAAGCCACTCGGCTGCGGAGGTCGTCAAAAATAAAGGGATACTATTGATCGATTTCCACATAGCTCTGCTCCGCGCCGTCCGTCCTGCTCCGCCCCACTCCGGCCCATGCAGTCCACCCCACTCCGCCCCGCACTGCTTGACTCAGCTCCGCCTCAATAGAGTGTCATATCAAGTGTTGATGCAAACGGCGCTGTGCCTCACGTGCACCGGGTCGTTGAGGTCGAAGCCGAAGCGCGCGTCGCCGGCGACGCTGGCGCCGCTCTCGTCGCTCGCGTCGCACTTCACCACGCTGCAGCACAGAAGGAGACGCAAACACATTCATTGGACACTTTTTAAAAATACGAGAAACTGGCTATCTTATCTCTTAACTGTCGGAACACAACTTACACAACAATACTATATTAACATTGCTGTTGCGGCGATATGTTTAGATATCCAGTCCAGAGCCCCCTTTCTCGAAATGGTGGTAGCTAGCCAGGCGAACTTAAAACAAGACCTATCACCAATCAAACCGAGAACACAATCATGTACCTTCCGCTGTAAATCGAAACGGGACCTCTTCTGAGACTAGTGGTCTTCCACTAGACCACAAATGCGGCATTAGCAGTTGTTATCAACTGTTAATAACCACCGCTCCGCACTGGGCCCGCGCGGTGGTTTACGGCCCGTCTTCGCTGCCGTGTTTCTATCCATAGGAAAAGTTCGTGCCCCAGCAGTGGTCATCATCATTAGCCTATACTAGTCCACTGCTGGACAGAGGCCTCTCCGCGTGCACGCCACTGAGCACGATCCGCGGCTACTCATCCAGCTCTTACCAGCCACCTTGCGAAAATCGTCGCTCCACCTAGACTGACGGCGTTCTACACTACGTTTGCCGATACGCAATACAATACAATTGTTTGGTTTCAACCGCCTTTGTGGTCTAGTGGTTTAGACCCAGAGGTTCCGGGTTCGATTCCCAGCAGGGGGTACATGTTTGTGTACTCGGTTTGGTTGGTCGTAGGGCTTGTTTGTCCGCCTAGCTAGCTACCACCATCTTATCTAAATATGTCGCTTGTCCGCCTAGCTAGCTACCACCATCTTATCTAAATATGTCGCCATAACATCAATGTTTGTAGCATTGTTGTGTTCCGGCAGCTGGAGATAAGATAGCCTCACTAGTTGAGGATTCCGGGTGAAGTGCGCTCCCATCATCGGCCTTATCATCATAAGTGATACATCAGGTGAGATCAACGCACTGCGCTTGCGCGTAAAATTTCTAATCTAATTATTATTATTATTATTATAATTTTTCACCTCTTTAATTACATTAGATCTCTATATATTAATTTTAAGTACCTATGCATGATATAATAAGCGCAAGCTGTGCCTGACTACAATCAGAATGCAAATACTTTTAATTTTTATGTGTTAATGTATGAAATTTGTTGTATGTATACAAATTGTATTTGTACATTTTTTTAAACAATAAACTATTTGCATTTGCACCATGAGCTGGTAATGACGTTGATAGTATACAGCGTCGCGGCACTTCGTGTCACGACGCTCATGCTGAGCGGAGACCTCTTTGACACAATCCTCCAATCCTTATTCTAAGTTATGTTTTACGTATGTATATTGTTTTTGTATGAAATAAACATTATTTTCTATTGTACCTCTCGGTGAAGATGTTGGGGCGGCGCGGCTGCGGCGCGATGTCGAGCGCCGGGCCCGCCGCCACCGCGCGCAGCTCCGCCAGCCGGCGCGCGCGCTCCTCCGCCTGCCGGCACCGGCACACACTTATCGAGACACGCCAGCTATGGGCCTACCACAGCTCGCACAGGCTGCACAGTGTTAGCACTAAATAGGAGACCCGGAAGGTAAGTTTAGCCCTTCAACAGACAGCACAGGTTTGAATACTTTATTGGTTCTCGATCTCATCTCAATGGGGAACAAAACGCGAAGCTAATTGCAGATGTCGCTTTGCTCGCTTGACTCATAATAAATATCTGTCACTTTGAATTTTTTCGGTTCTTCGCTAAATTACCACATAACCACGTTTGGTGACAAATTGTGAATAACAATGTATTCAACATGGTCCGTGTCTCAGTTGAAAGTCGAGTTAAAGACTCGGGGAGGCTTTTTATTATTATTACGTATGTTGTCTGATTATAATAATTTAATATTAAACTCTCAAATTTAAAATAAATATTTAAAAAAATACTATAGCCGAATCCTAGACCGAATCGCATTCTCATAGTCTTTATCTTTGTTTTTATTTACGAGGAGCTCGATGGCGCAGTAGTTAGCGCGCCCGATTGAATTGCTCAAGTAAAGCAACTTTCGCAAAGGCCGTTCATCAGATGGGTGACCAAAAATTTATCATCTCAAGCCGAAGATGATAAATGTTCGGAAGGCAGGTAGAGCTTGTCTAAGCTGAAATGACACGCCCCACTACTTGATTTAAATGTGTGAGTGTAAATATTAACAATGACACTTCATCTGTGTGGGAGCGCCGACTGTTCCGTGAACTAGGATCTGTATGCCTACATCACGGTCGACTAGTCGCGTGATAAATCCGACAACGCTCTCTCTATGGAGCAGCACTGGCGCATTGTATGACGACAACACGACCGCACTCTCGCGCGTTCGGACAATTGTGACTAGTTGGACAACGAATCAAAGAATAAACGCGTCTTAGCAAGTACGGTCTACAAAGAAACTGAAGTTCAATTATTTAATTATTGTATTTCTATTTACTTATTAATGGTTTAGTAGGTTTTCAATACATACATTTACCTATTATAATCACGCCTTTTTCCCGCAGGGGTAGGCAGAAAAGTATTTATTCTGTGGCAGAGACCTCAGATCACTTGTTACGATCCTAGCAAACTTCTCTCGCTTCCACCTTCGTCAACGCTTTCCTACACGCTCATTTAGATTAATTAAATAAATGATATTATTTTGAAAGATTTTTATTAGTTACAAATTAATATTATCACTATTATAATACAGTTAAAAATTCTAAAATTATGTAAAGTAAAACTATTCAATCATCTCAATAGACTCACTTTCATCTGAATCAGAGTCATCAACATAAATAATAAATTGAGAGTCCATGTCAAAATATTTAAGGTACTCTTTTTCTGTGTCTTCAACATGCCGACATGTATTTGCCCACATAGTACGATCAATCATTTCGAGTCGTTCATTTATCAGTGCCATAATGGATGTTAAATTTTGTGAAACATTTTTATTAACGTAGCCACGTAGTTTTTTAATATCCCCCATATCTTTTCAATTGGATTTAGTTCCGGATGGTAAGGGGGTAATCGTAGAATTTCAAACCCTTTTGATCGAATCAGTTCATCAATAACGAACCTTTTGAATCTATCTTTATTATTTAAAATCAGATTGTACAATTCAATTTTTTTCATTGTTTCTTGAATTGATTGAATTGAATATTTATAAAATTTATAAAATGCCTTCCGGGAAGGCATAGCGGCCAGTGCAGCCGCCCGGATTGCGGTAGACCCAGGTTCGATTCCTGGCTGGGTCGGATGGGCGTTTAATTTTTTTTTCACTGTATTTTATAAATTTTATTATCTTATGTACTTAAAACAAAACATACAAATCATAATTAAAAGTGTGTTCTAGAAGTACTCCAAGGGCTTCCAATCCCGCAATACCGAGATCTCGGTACTCCGAGATCCCGCGTCATTTTTCAGTCCCGCGTGTTGCGGGATCTCGCGTGATTTGCGGGACTGGAAATTTAATGTTCCTATCGCAAACAGTTACAATTGAATGCTAACAAACTGACCAAACTAATTAATTAGTTCTGTCAACACTCAGAAAATGTGTTTTTTTAAATTGTACTTGATTGATTTGTTTTCTTTACATACAGAAAAAAAATGTTTAATACAGTGTAATTTCATTGATCTCATGCATTAGCATGCAATATTAGTAAAACTTAAATAAAAGTGTAGAAAGTAATGTTGATTCATTAGTTCTTTTATTTGCCTTTTAAATAATAAATAAATAAATAAATAAAATATAATTACTTATAAATTTTATATGCGGGATCCCGCAAAATTGAAAATTCCTACTCCCGCAAATACTGAGATTGAATATAAGCTGCGGGATTGGAAGCCCTACTCAGCATTTGTTACCAGGGGACAAAAACTACAACGCTGATCTTCCGTGGAGACCTTAGTTTATCAATTACGATTGCCCCTTTTCCTCTTATTCAAAGTGACTAGTAACTTATTTTTGACACTGAAAATTCTCAAACATTTTGATATTGTAAATAATGCGATTGTTTTATATCACTTTTAGTTTGGCGGTCAACGGTGAGATTCAAAAAGCGCCCTGTTGGCCGTGACGTTTAAACTCACTGAGCACTTCGAGCGAGCTGTGTGCCGCGGGGTAGTGCCCATTGCTGGCATATCTTACAGTAAAGCGTCAGTGTGCGATTATATAATTATTAAATATTGAGAATACTTCCACACTATGCTTCAGTAACGCTTACAGGTGATTTTTCCATGGGTTTTCTTTGTTGCCACAACACGTTGTGGTCAAATAGCACGATAGTTGAGGCGTATGGTAGTCTGTGTTTAACGCACACCGTGTCACGAGCAGCTTTAAATATAACACGATTTTCGCGATGTGTAAATTTGACTGTGACCACAACGCGTTGTGTGTGAGCTGTTTCTTCGCCCAATAAGCGTTTTCGTTCTTTAACATAGCATATCATTTTTTTATTTATTATTTAGCTTATTTCGTCCCACAGCTGCTCAAAGGGTTCCCCAAAACCCTTTCTCGATCTCTAGCGGCTTCCCACCATCCCTCCAATGCAAAGGCATCGACATTATTTATTATTATTACAATTACCAGTGTGGGAGAGACGCTGTTCGTCCTGATGCTGGTAGCCTCTGTGGCGACCAGCTTGTCTGACACGGAGACAGAGGCGGAGGCGGAGTCGGGCGGGCGCGCGCGGGCCAGCGAGCGCGACGCCGGCCGCGACGCCGCGCGCGCCGCCGGCCGCGCCCGCGCCTGCGCCTGCGGACTGCGCGGGCGCATCGCGAACAGACGGTTCAGCTCATCCAGCTTCGTCATTATTATCTTGTACGTCTTGCATTCTTCAGTCTGAAACAAAAGCGTCGTTCCATCAAAACACTGAGAATCAGAATCCACTCTGCAGCTGCTGCAGTTGCCACCGGCAAACAAAGGATGAGAACGTTAGCGACAAGTAGAGTCAGATACACCTGTGTTTGAGAACATAATGGTGCAGATTATTGAAAGCCCGTAAATCTTGGAATAATAGTTTTACTTCAAAAAATAGATCGTTACAGTGCGAAGGTTGACAGGTAAGTGATGACGCGACATTGATTTTAGTACGGTTGTATTATAACGCCTGCCAAGTTTTAGATAGCAATGCGTTTATCATTGAATTAGCAGTTGAAAATAAGTAGGAGATGCCTTAACATCCTGTATACGCACAAGTCGAGTAAATGAAAGGGGTTAACGGCATCGTGATGAAAGGGAAATGCCCAGGCACATGTGTACCTAAAGTGTCAAGGTGATGGCTTATACTCTTTCCTCATAGGACAGCGACGCATCAGCGATTCCTCTGGTGTTGCGGGTATCCATGGCCGGCGGTGATTGCTTCTATCAAACTCGCTGGAACGTCATACTATCACAAACTGCCAAACGAGATGGGCTAAATTCGACCCAAAAAACAAAATTTTTTTTTTCTTAAAAACTACAAGTTTGTTAGTATAGAGACTTTGCATAATTACTTCTTAAACATAGACCTTTTTAACAAAAAATGGCGCACTTCCAACTCGTGGGTCCTTAATGTACACACGGCGGCACATCAAGTTCCCCCCCCTATATAACTATAGCTACGCTACACACGACACAGAGAATCGTAGGAAAAGGACTTCCGTGCGGCATGTTGGCCAATCACGATGCGCTAGCGTTTGTGTAGTAACAAGCGCCTACGAAGCTTTGTTTAGATTTTACGGCACTTTAAACCTTATATCAACAGAATAAAAATAAGGGATGGATTGGTTTTTCAAATGATCCTTAATACATTGCAATAAGATGTATTTTCACACTACGGTTTCACACACCTCACACCCTGCGTTTGCGCACGCACACAGATGTCTTTTCAATCGTTTCTTGTTTTTTGAACTTTTTTTGGCATGAGGCCGGGGCCAGCCAGTACCAGTAGTCAAATGTTATCTTACGGCTTGCGTTGCGTTTGCGTGCTGTGATTTTGCGAAGTGCGAGACTCTATCGGCAGAGTTGGTGATTGTTGTGATAATGGCGCTACAACTAACTCCTGAGCAGCGGCAACTCAATAGTGGTGTTGAGAGAAGCCGGCTATTCTATAAAAGATATAGAAAGGACTGGGATAACAGTGAGTATTGCTTTTATGTCAAGTTTTTATGGGTTTTATGGGTGGTTGTGGTACCGTCGTTGTTTCTGATTTCCATGAAACGAGTGCTTTAGCTACTTACCTTGGGATCAGAACAATGTATGTGATGTTGTCTAAATATTTATTTATTATATTTTATTAAGTATTAAGGGGTTTTCTTTAGTCGATCGTCTTATTTGTAAGACAAAGTAGGTATAGTTAGGTAATGATTACAGATCATAGTGAAAGTTTAGTGATTCTCGAATCGAATTGAATTTCTCTATATTTTTGACACTAAATTTATATTGTCATTTTTAAAAACGATGTGGAAAGTAGAGTCCATTTCATCTCATAGTTCCATTGCCCTATCTGTTGGCAGCACATTTCAGTGGATCTTTATTTCTGTGAGGCTAAGGTTGCTTTTGCAACGAATTTAATTTTACTGATAACGTTCAATATATTTTTTTAAAATAACGTGCGACTAGCTGAAGCGCAATATTCTATTTTTGTATTTTGTTTTCATTTTTAGCCACAAATGGTTTTTGATTTCTGTTTCTAAAGAATAAATACCTACCTATCGACTTTTTTTGTCTAGATTGTAAGATCCCCCCACTATTAAGGGAACAGATCTC
Source organism: Eudonia truncicolella (assembly GCA_949315975.1). Lineage (NCBI taxonomy): Eukaryota > Metazoa > Arthropoda > Insecta > Lepidoptera > Crambidae > Eudonia > Eudonia truncicolella. Next base: position 9,272,938 of record OX438851.1, read on the forward strand.
TTCTTCCCTCTAGTGACTAGTGTTACTAAAATATTTTAAGAAATTACAAACTAGATGTTTTTTCTCAGATATCAACCTCAACGATACGTCGAAGGCTGAAGGACGGCGAAGAAGGATGGCGGGGACGAGAGCTCCAGCAAAAAACAAATTTTTTTCCCCTGCCCATGCCGAAGCCAGGGTGGAATTAGGAGTATGTGATTATAAAGACTGATTGTTATTACCTATATTTTTACTTTGATGATTGATACTAAATCCTAAATACTCGTAAATCAACATCTCATCCTTAGTGTTATTATAAAAGTATACCTACTTATTTTATTTTTTAAATGTTATTTTACATTTATGCATTTGTGCAAATTACAAATATTTTTATTGTAACTTCCTTACTACTTAATGTGTTGTAAACCTATTTAAGATTTTTCAATATTGAGATAAGGTAATTTCTACGAAATGCTTTTACACTTTATTTCATTTATTGTTGCTGATTATTACTTTATAATATTTATTAACATTCCTCAGATTTTTATTTTTATCTGATAAGATGAGAAACTTTGAAAAAAAATAAAGATAATAATAATGTTGCGGCTTCACCTACACAAATTCACCGAACTAAACGGCGGCCGCAAAACATTGCTCTGCTGCAATCGCAGGCGTTAACATTTATTGTGATGGTACTTATATAAAATGTGATCGGTTACCATTCACCTTAGACGCATCAACGACGTAACATTGTTCTGTAAATTACTTTCAAAGATTAAACGTTATAATAATAAACCTGAGTTTACCTGCTAGAAGACCATCACAAATATCCAAACAACGATTCAAGTAGTGTTTATGAAAATTAAACATAAAAAGTGGCGACCGTGACAGGACAAGTTCGCCTGAAGAGGTTAATTGTCTGCGAAATTGCTTCAAGAGTACAAAATCTATTGAAACGTTGAAGAAGGACGATCAAATACCACAAAGGGCATCGGTACAGCTAAAGTATCGACCCATCTGTGCAGAAATAATAACTAAAGTGCTTAAAGTTATAACAAAAAGCCAGCTGTCGGCCGTGCTCACTATAAGTTAAGTGCTATTCCCTTTTTTCACCATCTTATTACCTTAAATATCTTACCTAGAATCCCAACCTTTCGTTATTTCCAACATAAAATAAGCAAAGTTTAAACTAAAAAAAAAAAAGTGTTAAAATTGCTTCCACAGTGCAAACGGGTTAATTAGAAGTACAAAGGTATTTGTAACATTTTGTTTTTAAGTGTCTAACGACAATCATAATCTAATAAGCATCAGTTTTATTCTTTTACTGCAGCAGATGATATTATATTTAAAGTTAAATACGTCTTTATACCTACCTTCAAAAGTAAAATTATAAAAAAATATATATAAGGATTATACTTTATTCGTTGTTTAACATGATTGAATAAGTATTTTATTGTTGCATAAATTGAATATAGGTCAATCGAACGATTGTCGTAAAATTGTTTCTTGCAAAAATATTCACACCAATTAACGTGCATTCCAGGTGCGTGGGTAGTGCCTATGTAAAAGTAGGTCAACGAAACATCAACAATACTTATCGAGAGCTGCGATCCCGTCTGTCCCGAGTTGGATTTTCCTGCGTATGCTGTCGCATTGAGGAGCGTGAGATATTTTTGTTTATTGTTAATGCGAGCTTATACCGTACATTAAAGTAACTTTTCAGTATCTACCTACTATAAAATAGATTTTACATCTAGTGTTAAAGTTTTTTTAATTGCTTTCAACTACTTAAATACCTAAAGGTAATTTCACATAATGATGGCTCAAGTTCAAGACTCTGATGTTAAAAAACTAAAGGAATTTATTGTACGGCGTAGCTCAATCAAGGGTCAATTTACCAAGTTTAAAAACTATTTGGATAAGTTAAAATTAAATCAAAATATAACAAATGTTGAAATAGCAGAATTAACAATTAGAGTTGGTAAAATTGAACAATTGTCTACAAGATTCGACGACTTGCAATGTCAGATTGAAGTGTTAAATTCTGACAGTTTGGACTCAGAACTTGAGGAAAGGGAGAAAATTGAATTGGAGTTGGTGATGTCACTGGCTTCAGCAAAAAACGTTTTAGATCGATTTGGTCAAAGTAGACAGTCTGTCATTGACCTCCCAACATCTGATCCTCAAGACACTGGCGTCAAGCTGCCTCAGATTCAAATTGCCAAGTTTGACGGGGCGTACTTTCGTTGGCTTGAGTTTAGAGACACATTCCTAAGCTTAATTGATAAAAATAAGCAAATTTCGTCCATTCATAAGTATCATTATTTAATATCTTATCTTGAAGGAGACGCTGCGCGAGTCATTTCAAATCTTGAGGTTTCGTCTGAAAATTATAAAGAGGCATGGAATTTGTTATGCGAACGGTATGATAATAAAAGATTACTCGTAAATCATCATTTAAAATCGTTATTTAACATACAACCTTTTCAGAAAGAGTCTGAAAAATCGCTTCGGTTCTTGGTTGATCACGTTACAAAAAACTTAAGAGCACTGTCTAGCCTCGGACAGCCCACTGAACATTGGGACACCCTAATAATTTTTCATTTGTCATCTAAATTAGACAATCGTACATTGGTAAAATGGGAAGAATTTCGCAATGATTGTGACAGTATGCCTACGATGGCAAATTTTAAAAAGTTTTTAGTTGATCGTGCGGATGTTTTGGAGGCATTAAATAGAAACAAAGTTGACAGCCAAACTTATCAACCTCATCAACCAGCGCACCGGAGTCAGCCAAACTTTTCTAGAACAAATCCGAACACTCCTTCTTATAATTATAATCATAATAGCAAACATGAGCGGCGGGGTAACGTTTTAAATTCATTTACAACGGCAAAAGGCGATAAATACAACAATTCATTTATGTGCGTCATTTGTAACGCCAATCATAAAATTTACAACTGCTCTATTTTTAAATCAAAATCATTAAATGAAAAAAAGGCAGACGTAGAAAAATACAAATTATGCATCAATTGTTTGAAACAAGGACACCCTTCTAGTGAGTGCCGCCTTGGTCCATGTCGGGAATGCAAACAATTGCATAATACCTTATTACATAATAAGGCTTCAACATCACTAAGTAGCAATGTAGCATGCCAGGATGTTGATGCTTGCGTCAACTTAGCCAACCAAAATACTTGTGAGGTTCTTTTATCCACTGCTGTGGTAGAAGTTCGTAATCCGCTTACAAATCAATATGAACGGGTTCGCGCCTTACTTGACAGCGGCAGTCAATCCTCGTTTGTCACCAAGTCTCTGAAAAATAAAATATCACTTAGTTCACGTCCAGTTTCAAGTCTCGAAATTATCGGCATAGGCAATCAAGCTTCGCAAAAAATAATCGAGAGTTGCACAGCTCAAATGCAGTCTCTCGATGGTAAATTTAAGGTGAATCTTAATTTACTCGTATTAAATGACTTAACTGGTCAGTTACCAAAAAATCCAATTGATATACGTAACTTGAATTTTCCAAGGGGCATTGTACTGGCCGATCCAGGGTTCAATCAACCGTCTAAAATTGATATCTTGATCGGTGCAGACTTGTTCTGGGATGTACTGAAAAACGAGCAAATTTCACTAGGTCCATCTAATCCAAAATTAATAAGAACTCACTTTGGCTGGTTAGTGACTGGTCCAACCACTACAAATAGCAACATAAGACGATGCAATCATGCCTTTCTAAAAAACACTAACTCCACTAAAGAGGAGAATCGAATTGACAATTTACTCACTAAATTTTGGGAGATTGAAGAGCTCCCTCCAAGGATCATTCTTAGCGAAAAGGAGAAGGCCATTGAGCAACATTTCCTGCGAAATACAGTACGGTTAGGCAATGGCAGATTTTGCGTCAAGCTGCCTCTAACTCGTGCATCAGAAAATCTAGGCGAATCTTACAATATTGCAAAAAAACGCTTCCTTAATTTAGAAAGGAAATTCATTAAAAATCCTGCCCTAAAGTTTCAATACGTGCAATTTATGAAGGAATACGAAGACTTGGGTCACATGTCCGAATCCCCTGTTACTAAACCATATCCTTCATACTTTTTATGCCACCATGCAGTCTTTAAAGAAAATAGCGAGTCAACCAAGCTTCGTGTGGTGTTTGATGGCTCAGTCCCTACATCAACCGGCCTCTCCGTCAACGACATTCAGATGGTGGGACCAAATATACAAGACTCACTCTTTTCTATTCTCATTAGAGCCAGACAATATAAGTTCTTATTAACAGGGGACATCGAAAAAATGTATAGACAAGTGGCTGTTGACGAAACGTCAAAAAATCTACAACTAATTCTATGGAGAGAGGATAGTTCCTTACCCATCAAAACCATGCAATTAAACACCGTCACCTATGGTACCACTAGTGCAAGTTATTTAAGCACTCGATGCCTTAGGCTTGTTGGTGAGGAATGGGAGGATGAACTTGTAAAAACAATCATAAAACATGACTTCTATGTCGATGACCTCATAACGGGGGCAGACGACGAAGAGCAGATCCGTTACCTGCAAAATTCAATTTCTTCTGCTTTAAGTACAGCATGCTTTCACCTAAGAAAGTACAAAACTAATATGCCTGACTTATTTGAAAATTCTTCTTTGAATACACAAGAAAATCTTACTTTAAGTGAAGCTTCTAGCACTCTAGGCCTGGGGTGGAACCCTAAAGTTGATAACTTAAACTTCCATGTACAAAACTATACTCAAAACAATGCAATAATAACAAAAAGATTCATTTTGTCAAATTCTTTTAAAATTTTTGACCCACTAGGACTTCTAAGTCCTTTTATTATTCAAGCTAAGGTTATGCTCCAGATTCTATGGACTCAGAAGATCGACTGGGATCAGCCTGTGCCTCCAGAAATCAAAGAAAAATGGTTAAGGTTTTCAGAAAATATTCCATGTTTGTCGACATTGGCAATCCCAAGAAGAGTTTTGTGTGACGCACCATGCTCTATAGAAATTCACTCCTTTAGTGATGCATCTCAAATAGCTTATGGGGCATGTGTTTATGTGAGAAGTGTGAGGGATACTGGTGAAACTTATGTGCGACTATTGTGTGGCAAGTCAAAGGTAGCGCGTATCAATCCAATGACAATTCCTCGGTTAGAGTTGTGCGCTGCATTGTTGGCTGCGAGGCTTTGCAATAGTGTTGTCGAATCCCTGGGATACTCACCTTCCCGAATAGTCCACTGGTGTGATTCTAGTGTGGTTTTGAGCTGGATGAAAACAGACCCCACAAAACTTAAAACTTTTGTTGCAAATCGAATAATGGAAATATCTGAGTTGTCAAATAAATCGTCATGGCGTTACGTGCCCACTAATTGTAATCCAGCCGATCTGATCTCTCGCGGCGTCGATGCCGATCTTTTGAAAGATATGTCACTATGGTGGGTTGGTCCTGAGTTCTTAACTGAAAATGAACAGGGATGGCCAGTGCTGTCCGCATCTAAGGCAAATGAGTTACCAGAAATCAAAATAACAAAAGGTTCTAAAAATACAAATAAATCAAAATACTCACCTGATGCTTGTAGCTCGCAGCCTCCTTTGGCAACTTCAAAACCTGTAAAAGAAAATACACAAACAAAACAAATATTAGAAAATAAAATAGAATCTGAAGGTGTAAACAAAAATATAAATAGTTATGTTACGATTGAAGATCAGTCGCTTATAAATATTGATAAATATTCAAAACTTACCTTTATACAAAACGTAATAGCATTCATAAGGAGATTCATCTTTAACTTGCGAAATCCTAAATCTAAAAGGGTAGGAATTTTAACCATGAACGAAATCAATGATTCTTTTCATTATTTGTGCCTTTTATCTCAGCAAGAGTGTTTTCGTAATGAATACAAGGCTCTTCTTAAGGGAAAAAGTGTACCTCCAAAATCTAAAATTATATCCTTGTCGCCCTTTATTGACGAAAATAATTTAATTAGAGTGGGGGGACGTATAAATGCTTCTGATTATAGTTATGGCAAAAAACATCCAATACTGCTTGATTCTTCTCATCGTTTGACCAAAATGTTATTTAATCGTGAACATCTCCGTCATTTGCACGCTGGGCCACAGTTATTGTTGTCCGTGATCAGGCAAACAGTATGGCCTTTAAATGGAAGACGATTGGCGCGACGTACAGTTCATGATTGCGTGTGTTGCAAACGCTTCAGAAGCAGTACGCTCACCCCAAAAATGGGTGATCTACCTGCTCAACGCATAACAACAGGCCTACCATTCCAATCGGTTGGCGTAGATTTTGCTGGTCCGTATTATATCTTAAATAGAAGGGGCCGCGGGGCTAAGTTACAAAAGTGCTATCTATGTCTATTTATTTGCCTACGCTACAAATGTTTGCATTTGGAAGCGGTTAGTGACCTCTCTAAGGATGCATTTGTAATGACTCTGCGCAGATTTATTTCCCGACGAGGTAAACCTTTCGAAATTTTTAGCGACAATGGTCGAAACTTTGTAGCTGCAGCCAAAGAAGTCGCAAACTTTTTAAAACTACATAATAACGCTTTTACTGAATTTGCATGTCGCGAAGGCATTACATTTAATTTCACTCCTACTTACGCTCCTCACTTCGGTGGCATATGGGAGGCCGGTATAAAATCAGCAAAGTATCACATTAAGCGCGTTATAGGAAACACTCATCTTACCTTCGAAGAGATTTCCACGTTGTTTGCACAGGTGGAAGCAGTTCTAAACAGTCGGCCTTTGTGTCCTATGTCCTCTTCCCCTGATGATTTCCTACCTTTGTCCCCCGGGCATTTTCTTATAGGAAGACCACTAACGGCATTGCCAGCACCGGACTTGAATAACATGAAGGAAACCAATCTTCAACGATACGCCCGCATTGAGCAAATACACCAGCACTTTTGGCAACGTTGGCAGCGCGAGTACATAAGCGAGCTCCAGCAGCGATTAAAATGGAAGACTAATACCAGAACACTTAGCATCGGCGATCTGGTCTTGCTCAAGGAAGATTTTGTTCCTCCACTTTGTTGGCGTCTTGGAAGAGTTGTTCGTCTTTTCCCGGGCAACGACGGAATTGCAAGAGTAGCTGACATCCAAACCACTAGAGGCTGCGTTCGTCGGCCCTTTGTAAGATTGTGTCCTCTTCTCACCGCCGAGGACCTGCAAGGTTGAAAGCCTGGGACTTTCAACGGAGGGGAAGATGTTGCGGCTTCACCTACACAAATTCACCGAACTAAACGGCGGCCGCAAAACATTGCTCTGCTGCAATCGCAGGCGTTAACATTTATTGTGATGGTACTTATATAAAATGTGATCGGTTACCATTCACCTTAGACGCATCAACGACGTAACATTGTTCTGTAAATTACTTTCAAAGATTAAACGTTATAATAATAAACCTGAGTTTACCTGCTAGAAGACCATCACAAATATCCAAACAACGATTCAAGTAGTGTTTATGAAAATTAAACAAATAATAAACTTTAATAAACTTTAGGTAACATAAATAAATATGAGACAACACCACATACATTGTTCTAATCCCAAGGTAAGTAGCTAAAGCACTCGTTTCATGACAATCAGAAACAACAACGGTACCACAACCACCCAGACCCGACACAATATCGAAAAGTTCGTTTTCGACATTGACCCGACCGGGAATCGAACCCGGGACCTCAGAGTTAGCGCCGCCCAAAGTCCGGCGTGCAAGCCACTCGGCTACGGAGGTCGTCAAAGATAAAAATATTATTTTTTTAAGTGCTGATTTTTAAATAGTATTCTTATAAAAATATTACCGTTGTCTAATTTTTACACACTAATACTTGCTTTAAGATTGTATTACTCGTGTATACTAGTAAACTATTTGACTTAAGTGTTGTTAGTTTATTTAGATTATTTTAAGAAAGTTAGTTCTTATCTATGTTGTTGATATGATAATAATGTTAACTTGTTGATATTAAGCCGTCTTTATGTCATTTTTATTGCAAATAAAAAAAAATACCTTGAAAATGGTTTTTTTTCCACTCAATATCATAATTATCATGTCTTGAATGTCCAGGTTCTGAATTTAATTACTCGCGAGCATGAGATTTTTCGAAATACCTACTCAAATGTGCCGCCGTTCACTGAAATCAGTAGAATTCTATTTAAATAGCAATAAGGTTGTGATTGCAACTTTTTTATAAAATTTGTTGCTATAATAACCTTAACGTTATAGAAATAGAGTTCCAGTGAAATGTGCTGGTAATTTAACGATACTTATTTATACGTATTCGATAAAATAAATAGTAAAATTCTTGCCAAATTTCTGGTTAAAAAACCTACCCCGTTGCGAGTAAGTATTCTTAGTACTTATTTAGGGCGTTATTATCAGAAGTTATTCAGCACCATTTCGGATCGGATCGGCTACAAAGCAAAATGTTCATATATGCTTTTGGTCTCCTCAAGCAAAACGTCTATATAACATATCTTGACCACATGAAGAGATTGTCCTGGGAGCAAATCGTCCACAATTTATTTATGTCCATAAGTCTAGTAGTCTATAATTGAAAACTGCCTGTAGACAAATCGTTCATGATGCATTATGTTAGCATTAATTCCTTCCTACAGACTAATAAAAAAGGATATTTAATAGATAAATATGTGCATACATATTAATTGACCCAAATGGCTTACAACCCAAGTGTAGTATTTCCAAATAGTTTTAAGTAATTTTAAAGTTATTTGGAAGTATTATTTCTCTAAATCTAGTTTTATTTTCTTGTTTTTTAAAATCTATAGCTAAATCTAATGTTAACACATGTTAAGCACACAAACTATTTGTGTTAACACATTTAGGACATTAGTCTTGTATAAAATATTGTTGAACCTATCATGTATACGATAAGTTTGTTAATATTATTTCTTGTGGGGACCTGGCCAGCCGAATGGACGATCCACCCGCGCTATCTGCGTGCCTAACTTTGTTAAGATTAATGTCCGCTATGTAACCTAATAAATAAATAAATAAATAAATAAATACATCCTTCCTGTTATAATTTAATATAATTAATACTTATACTTATATCTGAATGACAACATAAGGGTTTATATAACCCTTACAGTGTTATGTAGGTAGTTAGGTGCAATTAGTCGTATTCTACACACACTGTTTCCGATTGTCATTCAACAATAGTTATATTATGTATTGTGGACGGTTTGCTTCGTAGCCAATATGTTGGTTAGACATTTTCGCAAGACGTCATTAAAACAATTTTTGGTTACATTTTCAAATGTGGACGATTTGCTATCAAGTCTTAGTCAGTTGTGGGTAGTCTTAGTCGATAGACATTTTGCCTTGTAGCCGAACCGATCCGAAATCTTCAGCACGTGTGTAAGTATTGTTATTTTCCAGTCCGGTTTTAATATTTATTAATAAATTTTACGTTAGAGTTGTTTGTTCTAATTTTTTTTTTTTTTTTTTTTCATACAAGAATAAAGTTGCATAAACATCCTTAGTGCTATAGAAAAAAAAGATGACAAGTGCTGCTAACGTAGCGGCAAAGTAGAAATAAATTCTTAAAAAAACATGTCTATTATGTGTTTTTCTATTTAGAGAACCCGTTTAATTCTATTTGTTGTTGCGCCCTTTAACATGATGCTTCGAGTATTATACATTACCTACCTAAGTATGTGCAATTTCAAGTAGGTATCATGATTAATGGTGGTCTCCAAGATTTAATCAAACAGTATAAAATCGCTTTAGGTATACTGTTTACTTACCTACTTTAATTATCTTCGTCGAAGACAAAACAATTCAGGTGAGATCGTTTGCTCAGGTAAAATATCAGAATCTCAATAGATAAGTATCACAGCAGGGTTCGATTCAACAATTTTATACCTGTTATTGTTTGTAAAGATTTTGTAGGTATGTGTGCAGAAATAACATTAAAAGCTAAACCTATTTATAAGTAATTTATAATTATTTAATTAATAACGATGACATAGTTGTTTACTACACGAGTAGATATTAATCTGAACGCGTTGCACCCTTGCACTGCACCGCAGCGTCCACAGTAAAACAGAAATTCTTGAAACAATATTTTGGCGCGCAGGCAAAATGCGGATTGCGGTATGTGCGCGAGAGCGCGGTGGTGTGCAGTCGTAGTAGTGTAGTGACGTCACAGCCGGCGCGGTCCGAGCCGAAACAATATTTTGGCGCGCAGGCAAGTGTTTAAATAATATTACCGTGGTGCGGTTGCGGTGTGTGCGCGAACGCGCGAGGTGCAGTCGTAGTGACGTCACGGCGCGGGCGCGCGGGGTGTCACGCCGCCGGTCCAAGCGCACGAGTGAGACGAAGTAACAAAAATATACTGAACCCTCTCGCACGATTCTCCGCGTACGACTTCAAACGGTTCAAAGTCCATTAAGGGTAGCTTGAAGTGACGCCGAGTGTACGTTTAAGCCACATAAACTAAAAATAGGTTATTTAAATAGTCGTAACATTTTAGTCCCAGCTTTGAAAGACTGAAACTAATATAACGTTTTGTTCTCATTTAATAATTTCCAAAGGATACGTACTGAACCTATCAATGCCGCATCTAGTCGTAACACGTTCTTTGTTTTGTTACTCCCTGTTTGGTGAGTCCGGTGCGGTGGCGGCCGGCCATTAGCATTGTGAGAATAATATTCGCCGCTGGGACGGTGCACCACGAATGACGTTTTTTAAAAAACTACGGTGTTTAAGAGGTGTGTGTTACTATTTATGTGCGCTCGATTGTTGATTTATTGTGATTTTAGATTAGTAAGTAAAATATGTTTCTCAATAAGTGAATACCTATTGTAATTCTAATGAGAAATAATAAAGTTCTTTAACCATTAACTATTTAGTTGTAAAAGTGTCAGTTGGATATGATGATGAATGTTGACATCGAAAAACTGGGTCCAGCGTTCTAAGAAACTCGTTATTCTCCTTTCCTCTAAGGACTTCGAACTTCATAATATGGCATACAGTTGAACATTTATTGGAAAAAAAATAGTTTTGACGTGACAACGTCTTATAAATTGGTTTGCCGGGTGACACTTCAAGAAACTGCGTTACGCTCCGCTCACGTTATGCGCTCACAATGAGAGCGAGTGAGAGGCACGCGTCCCTTCCACTCGGGCATGGTTAGCCCGCCTAAGAGCGAGAGAGACAGACATAAAAAGTGAAAGGTAAATACGTATGTATGTGTAAAGGTAAAAATAAAATTTTGTTAATATGAAATTCAGTGCGAGATTCTTTGTATAAATTAATGTTTTAAATATAATTCTTTGTATAAATAAATGTTTTAATTTGTTACTATTATTTCATCCTTCTTCCTACTATACGAATGAATATTCACATTAAAATTATTTTACCACTCAAAGTCGTTGTCACGTAAAACTTTCGCCCGTATATCGACTTTACAGGCAACCAATTTTTTAAGCTAAGCACTTGGTCTTCATCTCTACTGAGGCACTGGCTATCTTATCTCTGGCTGCCGGATCACAAAAATCCTACAAACATTTTTTTTTATACGTATCTCGACAAATGACTCCTCTCCACCTGATGTTATGTGGAAATGGAGTCCAGACGCAAGGACAACGGTGCAGCCTGAAAACAACGCAGCATCAGTCACCTTCACCCTGCCACCCCCACAAGGTGCCTCTTCACGCCTCGCTTGAAGGACCCCATGTCATAGGAACGAGGGAAAACTTGTGCTGGTAGACTATTCCATGTTTTGGAAGTGCGACAAAGAAACGAATCACCAAACTTTGTGCGCGATGAAATGTTCGAGACAGTACAGGGGTGACTCCGGAGAGCAGCACGCGTACTCCTATGGAGGAAAGGAGAAGGTGGTATATTGGTGGACATTGGTGTTATGGAGGCATGTTTAGAAAAGATGGTGACAGCTAGCTAGGCGGACCAACAAGCTGGGAATCGAAACCGGTGGTCTTACTTAACCATAGCGAGTTTTGGATAGGTTGATGTGCCAGCAAAACGTGGTGAACAATAGCCCCTCACTCGGTGTTTGTCCTTCCTCCTCTGGTCCCTCGTGCTGCGGCTGCTAGAGGAAGTCTCGCTGGAGTCGGTGGTGGGGCGGCGCTCGGTGAGCCGCTCGCAGAGCTGCGCGACGCGCGCGATCTGCTGCTGCTGATCGAGCAGCGCGCGCTCGCACACCGCGCGGAACGCGTGCAGTGAGCTGGTGGACGTGGGGTGCGGCTCCGCCTTCGGCCGGTGGGTCTCGCCACAACTCACGCGTCTAAGGGGGTGAAAGGTGCTACGTAAAATCATCACAAGCTAACTTTATGTATGTATGCTGGGGCATATGCCTTCCCTATAGATGGATAGGGCCGTATATCACCACGCGGGTTCAGTGCAGATTGGTGATTGTTAACGACAGCTAATGCAATGCAGCCGGGACCAACGGCTTTAGGTGCCTTGCGAAGCACGGAGGAACTTGAACCATCCGATGACAAGCCTTTTCGGAAAGTTAAAAACCTCTGCAATCGCAGACCGGGCGCGTTAACCACTGTACCATCGAACTCCTCATGTTGACTTGACTTGTTTTTGTGGTTCTCGCATCCAGCGGCTATCTGCATGCAACCTTTAACAGATTGTCGTCTGTCTCGGGTTATCCTTATTCGGTGGTTATGTTTACAAGCTGTTATTTTTCCAGTTAAATAAATAAATAAAGATGGCACCGGACTCTTCGGGAATGGGGGACAAAATTTGGCGAGATACATTACGCAATAAAATTGCAAAAATCTATATTTTGTTATTTATAAATGACTAGAGACACGCTACCGCTGTGTCCCTGCATTTTAAATCCGTAATATCTTCGAAAATATTCATTTAAATTACATGCTGTAAAGGGATATATATAGGGATTTATATTGATCTATATTAAATGCACAATGTATTTAAGGTACTTAATTGGATAAGGATTAATGCTGTATTGCTTAAAATTCGCTTCGTAAGTAATCCATTATTTCTCGTAAAAAGTAAAAGATAAAAAAATATTATTGTGGGTTATCCCTAAGAGATAGACATCTATACCATCGCGTAGACCTTTTTAAGGTGTACAATACTGTAGTAAATTATTTTGATCTATCTCGTAGGGTTGTAGGTAGGTAATGTGAGCGCAAAAAAAATGTGAAGCATCTAAAATTATTAGTGTTTCTCTACTATATTATGCATGTATTTATACATATTAACCTATCTCGTGAATCACTCTATACATACATACTTACACACATACATACATACATACATACATACATACATACATACATACATACATACATACATACATACATACATACATACATACATACATACATACATACATACATACATACATACATACATACATACATACATACATACATACATAGGGACTGCGGGAAGCGACTTTGTTTTATACTTAATATCCTTGGAATGTTAGCAAATGATGTTACTCGCCCAAGATTGTCTTACCGAAAAATACTACACTTGAACAAATACGGAATTGAAAACAAAGTAAGAATAGGAGTAATAATTATTACAATTGAATACAAATATGGCGACGAATATTTTCATTTATTGTAATTTATGTGTTGCCAGCGGGTCCGGTGTGCATTCATGACTTGCAGACACTTTTCTGCCATTTTTTTGATACTCAATACTCTATATTTAATAACAACTTAAATGTAACATATTAAAAGTACAAATTTAATACCGTGTCGGCAATCGCAATCGGAAGAGGAGAAGAGGACGACTTCATCTTCTCCTTCCTACCCTGGTCGCCTGTCACTTGGGGGCGGCGCGAAATACACGATGCTATTGACTCTGTTCGTTATTGCTAACGTTTTGGCAATGTGTTTACGGCCGGCCGCCTGCCTGACCAACCCTCCTTGGGAATCTTAGTGGTGGTGTACCCGCCACCGCGCGAGTGACCCAGGGTGCTCTGCGATATCGCTGAACGTCGTTCCATTTGACGCAGCTACTTACTGGGCATGGTTGCTTTTGTAAGTATCTGCATCAAATAGTGAGGGAAGATGACCTATCCTGCCCTGAGGATGATGCACAACATACCTACCTTAGAGGTGTGCAGTGCATTTGTCTCGCAGCGCCGGGCTCTTTCAGATGTAATCGGGGAGGAGCGTAAGCCTTCAACCCAGTATGATCGAAGTGAAGCTGGAGAATGAGACGAAATGGGGAGCAATGGCTTCATTCTCTGAAGAGTGCATGAGCTATAAAGAGCAAGCGGAGCGCGCCCTCCTCGAGAAGACCGAGGAGGGGCAGGAGGAGGCGTCGATACGCTGATCTACTCCCTCCGTAGTGTCTCATATGTATCGATCATGGCGAGTGGCTACCTGTGTGGGCGCTGCCTGCGCCGGCCGTAGCTGCCATCGGACAGGCCGGAGTCGTGCGAGTGGCGCTTGGCGCGGGCGGTGGGGCGCACGCCGCTGCTGGTGCCGCTGCTGCTGGCGGCCTGCGGCGAGCGGGGCCCGCCCGCGTCCACCACAAGCGCGCTCCTGCGGCAGGCGAGCGCGGTTAGCCCGGACTCAACGGTCCTAAGGTGACAACCGTGCTTTACGCCACTTAAAGTTTACATTGACACCCCCCAACCCCAAGGTTTTTAGCCCCGAGGTTTTAAGCCCGAGTGAATAGGCTGTTTCTAGGCAAGTTCGTTCCATCGTCGCCCTTCTTAGCTCTAGGGATTTAAATGAGGCAAAGAGAACGCCCATTTTTTAATTTGAAAATCCGCTAGTTATCTAAAAGTTGTCAGAAGATCTTGCGCGAGCAAACTAACTCGCACAAGGGACCATTTAATGTGACAACATATTGTAAAACAAACTTAATGTAACATCTCCCAATTTACCTCGCTTACACGCAAATAAAATCATTTCATTTCATTTCATTACTACCTCAAGTCATAACGCCAGTTCAGGACGTGCCAAAGCGCATTCTTCAACCGGAACTAGACTAGTGTCAGCGAGTTGCCCCGTGGACACGTATAGTCCCTACTACCTAATATCCAGATAGTCCTACTAAGTTGACGGTGGAGTGACTGGGAGCGGGTGACGGTGGTTAAGTGGAAGCGGAGCACAGATGTGGAGACATCTCATTAAGCCGGATTGAGATGCACTAGCCGTCCTTATCTTGCTGACCCGCAAGTATTAGCTGCCTCATTTAAACTTTTAAAGGCCCCATTGTTTTAAGAACTGCTCCTGACTGCAGCCACTATGGCCTGTGACCAGCAGTAGGACGTTTTATGCTAATAATGAAGCAAATTAATAAAACTCCTCAATGAACTACAGCCCACGGGAGAAGCTTGAGCAAACAGACATATCTAAGACTGTTGAAGTGTAAGCTGCTAAGGTTTATAAGCAGGCTGCAAGAACTGACCTGATGCGCGGGTGCGAGGGGCGCGCGCTGCGCATGAACCGGTCGAGGTCAATGATGTCTGCTGGCGGCACCGCGCCGCCGCCCGACCACGAGCCAGACGACGAGCGAGACATGCCTCTCCTAGCGAACATAAAAAGAAATGTTATTTTTATTATAATTAAGTCAACAAACGACTCCACTCCATCTGATGTTAGGTGGAAATGATGTCCACATGCGAAGACAACTGGTGCAGCGTGAAAACGAGTTCACGGTCACTAGTTTCACTGATCACGTTTCACTAGTCACCCTCAGCCTGCCGGCCCACAAGGTCCCAATTCACGCCTCGTTTCTAAATATTAAGCACGTTTCTTTTATATTTTCTTATATCGCTACTATTGGGATGACTACTTCTACCGCATGTCAATCTAGATTTATGATAAAGCCACCACCGTTTAGGCCCCTCACACACACTACAAGAAGACGGCGCGGCAGTGGCCTAAAGAGCTAAGTCTAGCTAGATGTTGGAAGAGCATCAGCTCTTATGTAGTAGTGTCTTGTCTCGTGCACACAACTGCTTATGGTAAGGCCTCTAAGCCTAGCTATAGCAGTGCATAGCTCTGTATGTGTCCAAAGTAATCGCTTGATAAAATTGGGACAAGATGTCTTGATGTCTTGAGCAGCTAGCTGCTACGGCTCTAGAAAAGATTCTAGGGTAACGAAGATGGTGTGGTGAAGCTTCACTTGGGGTGAGTTGCACATCGCTGATGTCAATGTCCGCGCATATTGCTGCTCGTAGTCAGGTATTCACCATTGTGTCACGTTAAAACGAGAACCTGTATGGCAGATTTGCAACTCGCCTCGTTGATTACATAACGCTCTCCTCCCGTTCGTCACGCCTGTCTTCCATAGGGGGGTAGCCAGAGATTACGTCTTGCCACTTGCTACGATTTAAAGTTCTTTCGCTTTATCTACTCAAATTGATTTCCTCATACATACTTGCTACTTCTCAATTTGGTCGAAAATTATCCGCCTAAGTCGTACCCGTTCCATATCCCTAATCACATCCGTTTCAAATACCTTTTCGGTCCCTTTATTTCACTCATTCTTTTTACATGAACAAACAACCTAAGCATCGCTTTCTCAATTTTTGTCACTACGTCTTCTTCCGAACCTTTCCCTACACTGTACAGATACAGATTTATTGTTGTCGTTTTCGAATGTTAAATAAACTTAAAAATATCCATATCGTGGTTAATTGTAAATAGATATTCGCACTCAACACTCTGTGGGTGCATCAATATCGTCTTTCCATGTGAGGATAGCTCCGTGCGTGTGTCTAGTTGTATCCGAATGGCTGCTGCGTCCGCGATGCCTGTCTCTACTCACTCAGCAGGTCTCTTGTGATCTCGGGCGAGGCTGGCCCCGCCGATTTGCCTGTCTCCGCATCGCGTGCTTTGGCGACCGACGCGACGATCTCGCTGTCAACTGTCAAATGCCTATCAGAGTTGACAGCGACGTCGCGCGTCGACAGAAGGAGTTCTTCTTTCTTTATTTGTTTATGCTTCAGTGCGTCTGTGAAATTGATGACTCTTTGCTTCCGTATTGTATAAAAAGCTCAGTAATTAACGAACGAAAAAGCCGAAATACCAAAGAAATATGTATGGTAATCGTCAACGTATGTTGTCTGATTATAATAATTTAATATTAAACTCGCAAATTTAAAATAAATATTAAAAAAAAAATTACTTTAACCGAATTCTATTAATAAATATTAATAATATAAATGACGGCCATATTAATAAATCAAACTCGGCACTTAAGCACTCGCTCAAGATGCATCTCGAGAGCTCATTTCCCAAGTGCCGTCAAACCGTGACTTGAGATACAGATTTGCAGCGACAAACGCGCGAAGTGTTGGTGTTTGTACTTGTTATTATTATTTTATCATCTTCTTATTATGGAATTAGAAAATATTTTGGATGAAATTAATCACTACGACGAGCTAGATCACTATGATGATTTATTTATTTATTTTATACTTAGCACGGCAAATGACTCCACACCACCTGAAGCTAAGTGAAAATGGAGTCCAGACACGAAGACAACTGGTGCAGCGTGAAAACAACGCAGCATCAGTCAACTTCACTCTGCCGGTCCACAAGGTGCTTCTTCACGCCTCGTTTGAAGGACCCCATATCATAGGAAAGAGGAAAAACGTGTGTGATGATGGTATCTTTTGGCCAAACACTTACCGCATACCAAAAACTTACCTGCGGGATGAAAGATCCGTGTCGTGGCGCCGCGCGCAGCGGTGGCAGCGACCGGCCGAATGCCATGACCAAATTTTTTAGGGTATTTTACATTATTTTTAAATATTAAAGTTATGTTATATTTTCAATTTTAACTTCCTTAATTTTATGTCTTTGATACTTTATGCATATTTACGTATATTGTACGGGCTGTACACCAAACGATGATGATGATGGATTGATATGATAATTATCTTGATAGAAACACTGATATAACTGATAACTGTTTATTTATGTGAACCAAGGTATAGATGATACTAGCTAGGAGTACGATTGATCGCGAACTAACTTAAAAGTAGGTAAATTATGAAAAGTGTTTACAATGCAAAAATTAATAATTATTTACTTATTAACAAAGTGCTGAATAGACAAATGTTCGATGTTTAGATCGTACATATATTATTATTTATAAATCATAAATCATAAATGGATTATTTTTATTAATTATGTGTTTTAGCGTTTTCAATATAGGTAATTTAAATGATGGATTCTAATAATATTCACAGCCGAAACTGTTCACAGCTGCGTTGGAGGATATTTTCAAGCTTCTTGACTGGAAAGGAGACGGCATCAACATAAATGGCGAGTATCTCACAAACCTTCCGTTTGGCGATGATGTAGTTCTGCGACCTTGGAAGACCTGAACACAATGCTCGAAGATCTCAGTAATGCTTCTCAAAGAGTGGGGCTTAAGATGAACATGGACAAGACGAAAATCATGTCCAATGCCCATGTTGCACCCGCTCCAGTTAATGTTGTGAACGTTACACTCGATGTTGTTGACCATTGCGTTTACCTGAGACAGACGGTCCAGTTAGGTAAGTCCAACTTCCAGAAAGATCTCTTTCTGGAAGTTGGACTCTCGACGAATCTAGCTCAGATGGGCTGCATTCGGAAAGCTACTAGATGTATTCGCATCCAAAATTGCTCAATGTCTCAAGACCAAAGTCTTTGACCAGTGTGTGTTGCCAGTGATTACATACGGGAGTGAGACGTGGTCCTTTACTATAGGTGAGAGAGTGCTTGGTATTTCCCTGCGTGATCGAATCAGAAATGATGAAATCCACAGAAGAACTACAACAACTGACATCGCTTTTTTTTTTTTATTTGTTATAGGCAGGCATTTGATCACATCTCACCTGATGTTAAGTGACGGTGCGGTCGAGGATGGAACATGCCTGCCTAGAAATAGCTTATTCACTCTGACCTTGAAGTGGTCCAGTTTATACCTTTCAGGGAACACATTCGCAGGCAGCGCGATCCATTCCCTAGCTGTACGCACTAAGAAAGTTTAACCGAATAGGTTCGTGCGACAAGGTGGCATGTCTACAACATAGGGATGGAACTCGCGCCTCGCGCTCCGATAGCGGAAAGTGGATGGTGGGACTAGGTCGTGCAACTCCTTCGCGCACTCCTCGAAATGAATCCTGTAGAAGACCGACAGACGAGCCACCCTACGCCGATGTTCTAGACTTTGCAGCTTGGCGTCTATCAGGGCAGGGTCACCGATGAGTCTCTTAGCTCGTTTTTCAATCAAGTCCAAAGCAGCCACATGGTATTTGGCTGATCCATCCCAAAGGTGGCACCAGTACTCCATACATGATCGAGCTTGTGCTTGATATAGTTGGAGTAGCTGTTCTAGCATGAAGTACCGCCTGACCTAAGAGAGAACAAGTTTTTTGCTGCAGTGTTTGCTTTGGACTCGATGTACTGTCTGAAGTTGAGGTTGGACGAGAGCTCTAGACCTAGGAGCTGTAGGCTGTCAGTCATAGTTACAGTCACATTCCGCAAAGTCGGAGCCAGGTGAAATGGGCTCGCTCGGAGGATTGCTCAGCTGAAGTGGTAGTGGGCGGGACACATAGCGCGGAGAACCGATGGCCGTTGGAGCGGAAAGGTTCTCGATTGGCGACTACGCACCGGACGACATTCCGTGGGCAGACGGAGACAAGGTGGACAAGGTGGCAGACAAGGTGGACCGACGATCTGGTCAAGGTCGCGGGAAGCCGCTGGATGCGGGCAGCGCAGGACCGATCGTTGTGGCGATTCTTGGGGGAGGCCTATGCCCAGCATTGGGCGTCATATGGCTGACGATGACGAATAATAATAGACCCTCCATTAACCTTTTGCCTTTAATTGATCTTTGAAGACTTTTCAGTTTACTATAATCCCTGAAAAATTATAAAAAAAATTATGATATTGTCGCCAATAACAATTTTTAAGCATTCTAGCAAAAATATTTTAATAGCGCAACGCAAATTAAAAAAAAAAGAAAAATTAAAATGTATTTCAGCAATTTAAAGATTCTTTACGAAGCTTGTTGCAAATCATGTCATTGTAATAAATATGGATAATAATTTATCTAAAATAAAGATTTTATTATTATAAATAATTGGGTTTGAGTATTCAAAATCCAAACGTAAATCAATCCTGTCCGTTATGATAGAGCGATCCCAGTAGAGCGTTAATTGGTTTAATTTTAAGTAACAAAAACTCATAATGATTAGTAACAATAGAACTTAACAGCTTACAACTTATTCTCCTTCTTTAAAATATATATCAAAAAATGAATGATAAGTATAGCTAATCATATGTAGTTTTTTGTCTCTAGGCAAAGTTTTATGCAGAAATAAACTAATGTTATCTTATCTTATCAGTTTCAGGAAATAACCTTCTTCCTAAACACAATTTAGTTTTAAATGTAAATGACAATTAAAACAAACATAAAATATTAAAATCAACGATAATGGGGACTATTATAAGCACCAGTAACAAAGGGCGTTAATCGAGACAATGGCGGACAGAGTGCCAATGTTTGAACAAATGATTTGGGAAATGCGCATTACTTGAGTGAGACAAACATCTGCCTCATTGACTGCTGGCAACATTCGGCTGGTTCACAAATATTTACTCAAGTTTCAGTCGAATAAAAAGGAATCGTTTTGGGCTTTCGGCACATTTACTGTTTGACGACGTAACTAGACAGAACAAAATGAAATTCAGTCTGGTAAGTGCATTTCACTTTCGTTTATTTGTTACAATTTGTTTTCATTTTTATTTATGCTGGAAAAACTCATTGCCGACTATCACCGCGTCCTTAACTCCCGCGATTGAGGAGAAACCCTAGCACATCCCCGCAATAGCCGCTAGGGTTCTAGTGGGGGGTTCATGTTTCTTTACTCGGTTTCGTTGGTGGTAGCCTACTAAGTACCAACCAACTCCTGTGCCGAGACAGCTCATTTCTATGTCCCAGTAGTGGGCACGAGCCTTCCCTATGGATGGATAGAGAGAATGAGCCATAAACCCCCCCCGCAGTCCCTGTGGGAATTGGTGGTTGTTAAAGACCAATAGCACTATAACCATGGTACAGTCTGCTGAGGCTACGATTTTGACAAGGCAGTTTAGTCTCCACTCGCTCATCATCAAGGCTGAAGATACAGATCCTGAACCGGCTGGGCGGAACTGTCAAAACCCTGCAGACCAGGACTGTAGTCTAGGTGGGGAGCTCTGACATGACTCTTGCTCATCAGTTATTACATGAACGCCTTGAGTGATCGTCTGGTGGCACACGTGTCGGCTGGTATTGAGGAAGCTTGTGTTCATAACATTCATTATAACTTCACGTGTAATTACATGTGTAAGGTAAGGCGCTTTACTTACATATTTTGTGTTTTACATAATCTTTAACTCCTTACTTCGATGAAAGACCCTATAATGCCCTTTGTTCTCGAGCGATTTTTGTTTTTTAAGGCTCTCCCACACACCGAAACTAAGTCATAAGCAGCGCAGCGGTTGTACCCGCTGTTGATACGAGTCACGACATAACAAATGAGCGCTGGCCTGCGGAGACACTTATGCGCCCCTGCTCCGTCTACGTCAGTAGTAGTATGACGGCACTTTGAGGATATAACCACAACGTCTCACATTCAGCCGGGCGTCTATCTGTTCGGCTACCAAAGGCAAAGTCAAATAATTTATTCAACATAAGCCTTCACAGGTACTCATTGCGAGTGATCGTGGGGGATCTATTGATTTGCCACTCCTTATGTCATTCAGCGCTTTGAAATAAACATTTAGATTGTCAAAGCGTGGAATTTGAGATTGTATGCGTGGCAAGCGCATGGGATTTTCTGAATTGACATGGCGGTCGAGACGCGGGTGCGTAGAGTACGCGACCGTACATGGTCTAAAATGTCAATGTCGCATAATAATATGACAGTGGCTGCATTCAGTGTGTAGTCCGCCCTCAGAATAGGAATTAATAGGAAATACTGAATCTACCACCAGCTCGGATTTTGGGGAGAGCCTTCGACCGAGAAGAGCTGGCAAGAAACTCAGCCCAGCCTACCGTGCCGACTCTTCGAAGTGTCATCACTTTTTCATAAAGGATGATGGATTGTTTCGTTTGCCCACAGATCCTGACCTTCCTCGTGGCGTTGGTGCTGAGCCTGGCCTGCGCCGGCTCCATACCCGATGGCCCCAAGGATTCCGCCGACCCGAAAACTGCCGTACAGGGCGCCGTCAAAGATGTCGAAGGAAAGGTGGGCGGCCTCGAAAAAGACTTCGCTTTGTGAATCAGCGCAGTCGTCAGATACAAAGAATAAAATATGTTAAATTAAACAAAATTTTGTTCAATAAATGATAAGCAACATCAATGATTTCTTTTCATTTCCCTTTTAACACTTTTCTGATCCAAACTCCACAACTCCACTCAACTCCAGATGGCACCACATGACGTAGAGGGTTACACAGTGATGGATATACGAGTTGATGGATGGAGGGGGAGAGGGAGACCGATGGATGGTGGCATACTGTTTGGTATTATACTGAGAGTCGCACTCCAATTTATGCTTGTTTTATGGACCTGTCAAAGGCGTTTGAGTTGGTTTCTTATGACAATGCTCTGAGCTAAACTTAAAGGAATTTAACTTACCCGTCGAACTCCGCACTCTGTTTCAATACTGGTTTAAACCGGGTAAATTATGTACGGTGAGCCGATGAGTTGTCAGACGAGCATAAGCTAAAGTGCGGAGTGAGGCAGGGAGGTTTAACTTCACCCAATTTATTTAACTTGTATGTACACGAACGAGCTGATCGTTGAACTCAGCAGCATGCGAGTTAGGTAAGATGTCATGTCGATGATGTTTGTGTAAGTAGCATGAATTATGCAGATGCCATAGTGTTGCTGAGCCCGGCGGTCAGTGCGCTCAAAAAACTGTTAACTAAGTTGCTGTGAGAAGTATGTTGAGACACACGGTCCAAAATACAACTCCAAAAAGAGCGAGGTCCTCGTCTTTAGAGTGGGTAAAATGAGTCCTGACTATTAACTACGGAGCCTGCAACTTACCTTACCTTACTACGTAG
Organism: Eudonia truncicolella; assembly: GCA_949315975.1. NCBI lineage: Eukaryota > Metazoa > Arthropoda > Insecta > Lepidoptera > Crambidae > Eudonia > Eudonia truncicolella. Next base: position 9,295,996 of record OX438851.1, read on the forward strand.
TAAATATTTAGGACACATAGTTACGGACTACCTTAATAATTAAAATAATATGAAAAATTATATTATAATAAATAATATGAAAATTATATGAGTAGCTCCTTAAAAAAAGAGTATTTAGATTACCGACCCCGACTATAAACTCGGCATTTGCTGGAAGATTTGGCGACTTTATCCAAGCGCGAGTCTACAATGCGGTTGTACGGTTTTGCAGTGTGGTATCTTGTTCTGTTTACAGGGCAAAAAAGATTCTGACAACCTGGCTGTTATCACTGGATTATGCCTCCACGGAAGATATCCTACGTTGATGATTAGTATCTAATATCCAAGTATCTTTGGATTTTTGCCTAAAGGGACTCCTTTTAATAATATATTTTAGTTATTATATTATATTTTTTTAAGGTTTTTAGTATTAATGTTTTCATATCAATATCCAAGTAATTTCATGTTTTATATCATTTATTTAATAGTTTGTATAGTAAAGGGTTTCAATTATAATTTTTGAATTGAATACTATCCGATGCAGTAAATTAAACAATGTATATGGTTCGCCAAGATACAGGCTTAGCCGAGTTTGGGGACCTTGGTCTAAATATAATATTACTGCATTGTGTGACTGCACTGTTACTTTTTGTTTATAATGTTTGTATGTTTCAAAAATGTTACTACTGTGCAATAAAATTTTATTATTATACTCTTTATTTATTTTCTTTCTTAAAACTAGAATTTTACAATATTTTAATATAAAAACAATAAAACATTATAAAAACCTTTAGAGTACCGCAAGCAGCGGGGCAGAGCCCAAGCTACCGGTGGTCATGGCTGCAGAGTGAGGAGCCTCCTGACAATACGTACCGTGTCAAGGAGTACTGCTTTCTGAATCTGAACCTTGATTCAACCATCAAGCGAGAGCCTCTTAAGATGTTGGTCGAGGCTCTTCGCTATCAGACCGTTCGCTGAAACGACTATCGGGACAATAATGGTTAAATCAACATCCCACATGGCGGAGACCTCGTGAGCTAAGTCAAGGGACTTACTGAGCTTGTCCTTCTTGGCTTTCACGAGGTTCTCATCATGAGGTATGATGATATCAACCAGTATTGCCTGGCGCTGGGATCGGTCAACCACCACGATATCAGGCTTATTGGCGACAATAGTCCTGTCCGTAATGATAGAACGATCCCAGTAGAGCGTTGCATGACCATTTTCGAGTACTGGCGCAGGTGCGTATTTATAGTACGGCACCTCCGATTCAACAAGGCCAAGAGCAAGTTGCTGGTGAATTATTCTGGCTACTTGGTTGTGTCTGTGCAAATACTCTCCGTTAGCAAGATGAGAACAACCAGAAATAATATGTCGGAACGATTCTCCTGGACAGCGGCATGCCCGACAGATGTCGACCGTACCGTCCCTCATAATATATTTCCGGTAGTTATTCGTCTTGATAACTTCATCTTCAATGGCACAGACAAAACCTTCGGTTTCCCCAAAGAGGTCACCGAAATGTAGCCAGTTCACCGAGGCAGTCAAATCTACATCAGGCCCAGTTAGGGCCCGATAGTAGCGCCCGTGGAGCACCTTGTTCTTCCATATGTCCTTGCGATCTAGAGTGCTTAGCACCACTGGTTTGCGCCAATTTTCTGTTGCCAAGGAGAGCGGCGTAAAGTGTCTATCAACTGCCACGACATCCAAATGCATCCCGCACTCACTGTTAAGTAAATAATCCCTGAGACTGCACACCTCACGGTTATGTATGTCCTTGGCATTTAAAAATCCGTGACCCCCACATCTCCGCGGGATGTACAGCCTCATAACAGATGAGCGCGGGTGTAGCATTCTGGAAGTCGTGAGCATTTGACGGACTCTCCTATCCAAGGCGTCCAATTCGGTCTGAGTCCATCTTAGTATGCCAAAGGAGTATGTGAGCAGAGGCATAACCCAGCCATTAAAGGCACGCGTCTTATTGCCACCCGATAAAAGACTGTTAAGTACTTTTCTCAGGCGGCAAAAGAATCGCTCCCGTAATGACTGTTTTATGTACCCGTCATCAACACCCAAAGACTGTGACATATTAAGATATTTATATGTTTCAACTTCAGAGAGAGATCTGAAGTTTATCACATCGGAGAGTTGTAAATTAGTTGAATTTACTACTTTCCCATGCTGTACATGCATAACCGCACACTTATCCACCCCAAACTACATCTTGATGGCACTGCTGAAAGTCTCAGTAATTTTCAGCAGTTTTATCAAGTCTTGGCGGTTTGGTGCGAATAACTTGAGGTCATCCATGTACAACAAATGCGACATAACTTCACCCCCTCTCCGCAGTTGACAGCCTAACCTTGAATTTCTAAATCGACACCAGTAGTCAACAAACTTAGGAGTGAGCCGAGCTCTATGGCTTCTTGGAATTGCGTTGCCAGTAACTCGTGTGAACATCGAAACCATTTGATCCAAAAGTTGTGCAATCCGTCCGGTCCTGGGCATTTCCAATTTTGGGAACAAAATTTTTTCCACAACTTACGTCAGCTGTACTAATATGTATAGCCTGCATGGTCTCGATAGGTTCACACGCCTCCCTGATAACACTCATCCGCCTCCCGCCTCCCTGACAACACTCAACCTCAGTCACCTTCCGTGTGCTCGACGGGCACCGACCAAATGCTGCGCCAGAAATTAGTCATGGCATCAACATCTGGTAGCCGCCCGTCGCTCACACGTTGATCAGCTCCTTCCCAACGTCTGTATACTTTTCTTTGGTCACTTTGAAAGAGGCGATTTTGTTGGTATCGGTCCACACGCACTCTGTAGCGACGTATACGGTTTGCCCACGCATAGACTTTTTCCTTCAGAAAGTCGATACGTTCCGTCACACAAGCCATATAGTCTTCCGGACGAACATCAGTCCCGACAAAGGCTTGTGTGACGAAACGCATGACGCGAGGCCGATTATTGCCATTTCTGATTATTATTATTATTTAATTAATAATAATTTTTTGTGATCTTATTGCCAATTGTTTACTCTACTCTATTATTTTTGTACTTCGGTTCTATTATATATGTATAGAACACAACTCTTAAAACAAAGCCTCGCTTACATATTTTTGAACCAATGACAATGACATGATTTCCTTTTTTACGCTGTCTGATATCGTAGCTAGAGACTGCGGACTCACTAAGTATTTCTATCTACCTATATTATACTATTAATAAAGAGGTAAGGTTTGTGTCTTTGTTTGTTTGCGGAGGGTAATATTTGGAACTACTGCGACACGTTTGTTTGACGTAACTTTCGTCTTCTCCATGTATATTTTAATACCCACTTGTTGAGAGGCTCTGTTGAGGTCACCGACTCACCGAGCACTGTGCTGAGGTCTTCTAGGGTCTCTGTCATGACTACTATAACTTTCGAAATCTGGTCGTGAAGACGGACGGACTTAGTGGCATTTTCATACAAACACTTTAACACTTCGATGTACCGAAGAATCGAAGGCTTTTTTTAGTCTACAAACGCTAAGCAAATAGGCTAAACTTTGTACCGAGATTCCCCCGGTAAAACTAAAGGGCAACATTAGATAGTTTCCCGTTCTATGCACACACGCGCCTGCACGTCAGACTGCCACAGACTGTCAAAGCGCCTCGTCAGACACTACTGTAATGATAGTATTAAGTTCAGTTAAATAAATAAATTTAAAAAAAAGTTTTTGATAGGTTGATGTGCAGGCATCTGTACCTGGGCCACTGGCTCGCTGAAGATCTGTCAGATGACACAGATAAGAAAAAGGAGCGTAGGGCGTTGGCAGTAAGATCTAATATGCTGGCTCGTAGGTCTGCACGATGTACCAAAGAATTAAAGTGACTATATTTAAAGCATACTGTCAATCATTTTACTTGTGCAGGCCATGGGCCTGGACTACAAAAAAAGTCATACAATGACCTGCGCGGCCAGTATAATAATGCACTCAGGGTGCTTTTGGGACTGTCGCGGTTCTGTTGCGAGTCGGGAATGTTCGCGGCGGCTCTACCATAATGCGCAAGAGAGTTTCCTCGTTGATGCACAGAGTCCGCTGCAGCACCAACAGCCTTCTGATTGCAGACTGCTGTGTCGGTCCAATACTAAGACACTGGGTCAATTCTTTAGGAATCACTCGCATATAGCATTTAACTAGGTACCAAATAGAAGAAACCACTATTCAGGAAAAATAAATAATTAGGGACTTAGGAACTCCTAAGTCATTAATTATTTATTAAGAACACTTAACGACAAGAAGATGGCCTTTATACCACACATAGAGAATGTTCTCAAGAGGGGTTCAAGGCTGCTAGGTTTTGTGACGAGAAATGGAAATCCATTTCGCAAGCCTAAAACCAAAATTCTTCTGTACTACAGCTAGCCTGTCAGAAGCGTATTAAAACACTGCAGCGTGGTTTGGCGACCTCACTTTTCAACCCATTGCCTCCGCCTTAAAAAGACTTCAGAGACGGTTTGTGAGACATCTGGCATTTTCCATTGGCAAGGCTAGAAAACTACGGTCTTACACTGTTAGGTTAAAGAACTTGGGGATGTTGTGTTTGACTGCCCTCATCATCATCAGCTCATTTTATGTCCCCACTGGTGAGGCACGAGCCTTACCTATGGATGGATAGGAAATACGGGCCATAAACCACCACGCGGGCCCAGTGCGGATTGGTAGTTGTTAACGACGCTAATGCAGCCGGGACCAACGGCTTTCCGTGCCTTCCGAAGCACGGGGGAGCATGGAGGAGCAAGGACTGCCCTCAACTGCTGGCAAAATTCAATTTCCTTGCTTCTGCTAGAACTTCCCGCAAACCAATTACACCTCTTTGTCCTCCATTAGGAAGAACAGCGCTTGGTTCTAACTCCCCGGTATCAAGGTTATGCCAAACGTCAAACAAGTTCAGTGACATTGTTGACAATATACATCACTAATTCGCAAGCTCTTTTTACAAAAGTATATTACCACTAAATAATTAATTCAAGGCACACCCCTGCATTTTCACAACCACACAGCACATACCATGCACTAATAGGCTTGTATACATACTTAGGATAGGACATCACTCACAAACATACATCAAACCAACACACACACACATACTTAATAAAAAAAATAGTAATTACCCTTTTAAGATAATGCCTGTGAACTCAGCTGAACAACTCCGGTAAACTCAGATGCATTGAGTCCCAACTAAAATCCTGCTGAATGTATATTTTAAAAGATAGATGTAAACCATACCATATAACTGATGGTTAAACGCACATACCTGTAAGTGAAGTTCTATCAAAATTGCACGAAGCGCATCGTCCGAAGAGATTAGTAGATAGTTAATTTTATATTGTTACATGTAGGTAGTATCGCATAGATGTCACCACTCCTGCACTATCGTTGAGATTTTTTTTGTGGGTATCCCTATATTTTCTCTGTGGCGTCATTTAGTTTAGAGATTCATGTTTTTTAAAGATAAGAACTTTTGAGACCGTAAGTAACTGTATTTAAGCGTATGCATTTTACTTCTTCTTGAGGTGATTCGCGCCACAAAATATATAATATAGATAATAGAAAAGAGAAGTGAGAAATAATATACCCCCCAATCCCTCGAGTATCAGTAAAGATGTGGGGCTTTACTAATTCCTCGAGCGGACTTCTTGAGAGAATTTGAAAAGTGAAGTTGCACTGTTTTGTTTCATTTGCCAACACTCACGCACTTACGAACACTTAACGGTTAATAATCCACCATTATTTCACATTAATATTCGACATAACACAAATGTTAGAAAATAAAACAAAACCTTCTCTTTACTTTCCCGCCAAGAAGTCCCTAGGTATACTTAAGTGGTTAGTACAACAGCAGCTTAGAACCTATGTTAGATGGGAATTTTCAGGACAGCATTACTATTGAGGCAGCCTTACGAAGCCATTAAAAAAACACGTTATTTTGGTATTTAACATATTTAACATGTTAAAGTTATGTAGAATTTATCTTTGTGTTGGCTATTACACAGATTTTTTATAAAATTATACTGGTCCTCTCAAACTGTATGTAATCTGCAATATAATACCATAATGTGGGCATACTGGCCGCTATTGACATAAACATTATTTTTATGAATGACATAATGATGCCGGTTGTCTGTCACTCATGTTTTGACGTATTCAAGTTTCATATTGATAATTTTGTCATGCATGTCTGTGTTGTCCTTGTTCTAGGTAAATCTGCTTAGAAACTTTTTTTTTTTAAAACTATCAACACAAAAGTATATTTCACAAAACCCTTACCGTGTATTGGCTACCTACGTGACATTGGCGGAATTGTGTTCGGCAGTTGACACAGAACATGCCATAAACAAAGAAGAAGATAATTTTGTATTATATCAAGAAAAACCGTACATAAATGTGTGGTGTGTGGTTCGTGGTGTGGTTGTAGAAGTACACACGTCTGCTCCTCAACCTACCACAAACTGTCAAATTTCCTCAATAGACTTTGAACTTTATGCTTTATCAATATGGTTGAAAATGTATTGAAGAATTTCGAATAGTTTTGAATAGGGTCTGCAGGCGTCAGTACATGGTACCGATGTGATAATAAAAAGTCACTTCGTACTGATTTTGTTTAATTAGGCTATACACGGTCATTAAGTGGTTTTTCATATTTTTTGGAATACCCATGAAGTGTTGACTTAAAGTGTTTACTATACATTAGTTCCAGTTGATTCATTTTTAGTTTAAGTTTAAATCCGTGGTTTCACTAAGATATAAAGTAAAATGGATTGATTTTAGTCTGTAATTATTGAATTCTACTTATTTTTCCAGTGTGTAAGTACGTATTTTTGCAGTGTCCTACAAATAACAAACAGCGTTGCGTTAAATAGATCATTAAGTTTTTATTTAGAGTATCTTGAGTGTGTCATGCTCTCTTTATTGTCCCTGCGGTGGTGGCGTGTGCGTCGGGTCGTTACGTTCCCTAAAATATGGTTGAGCGAAGCGATGGCTGATTCATATGTCATACTCGTCGTGAATGGGTGCCGCCTGTGGAGGCTGGTCTGCTCTTGCATACTTATTTTATTTTTAATATTATTCACTGTAGTTTGACTTGGTTTTTCTTAAACAATTTTTGAGTGTACTTTAGTGGTACTGTATGACATTGTGGAAATTGAAACTTTTACCTGATGTTAACTTAGTTTTTTTTTATTTTGTGTTTACATGTTGTGGTTGTCTTCTATAATTTTGTGTTTATTTGTAATGGAAAGTGTCCTGCTATGATAGGGCATTTTCCAATATTTTTGACGCTGTAAGGGAGAAAAGAGCTGGACACTTGCTGAGTTTCATGCCGGTTCTTCTCAGTACAAGATCTCCCGCCCAGAGTAGACTTACGAACCGATGGCATAGTGGCATTCACAAGAGCTACTTGTAGCCTAAACTGAATAAATGATTTTGAATTTTGTTTTTTTTTTTAATTTTTACAGAATAGCTGTAGTTCACATTGAAGCAGCGAATAATGTTGAATTATCTATTTTATTGATATATGTCTCAATGCCAAACCTCTGTTTAACATAGTTTATTGTTTAAAGCCAAAACGATGTTATCGATTCGTACTGGCCCCACAAAAACATCCCTAACTCAAACCATTCGAGTAAGTTGACAGTTACAGAATCGACATGCTGATCGGTTTCTCTAATACAATTCATACCATCTCAAATGTTGTTTAATGAAAGGCTGAAAGGACAACAACAAAACATCATACAAGAGAAAAATGTATTTTCGTTCATTTAATTTCTACTTTGGTATTCCCGGTAGCATAATGGTCAGTGCAGCCACCCGGATCGCGGAAGGGGTATTCCATTTTACCCCATTGATTTGCCCCATCAATGTGGTAAAGCAGACTTTTTTTCCATTTCTCCCCATTAAAGACCCAGGTTCGTTCCTGGCTGGGTCGGGTAGGCATTTCATTTTTTCACTGTATTTTATAAATATTTCATTCAATTTCAATAAATAAGGAAACACATTAGTTATTTAAGTGTTATGTTTGGCGATCTCGTCTGATCCTGGTCCAGTCCAATAAAGCTAGCAGGTGGCAGGCAACAGCAGAAGGTCAATATTTCAAAACTGTTATTCACATTCATAGTTATATGCTAAATTAATATCGAAACTGAAAATATAACTTGAACAAAGACCATTCGCCTGAGACAGTTTTTCAAACGGGACATATTAAAAAAAAATCTAGCTCAGTATTCCTTTTTAGGTAACTACATTAGTATTTTGTATCGTCAAAAATGTACAACTCTTATATTTTAATAAAAATAAACACTTACAAACTGCCAGAACTGTAACGGCTTTATGTACCGCTTACAAAAATCTACAAATCTTGCGAAAAAATAATAATTATAAAAGTAAGATTCTGTTAATCTTAAACGTCCCCAATCAGGGTGTTGGTGACAATTTTAAAACAGCAAATGGCTGAATTGACATAAATCGGGTTGACTGGGAGCCTGGGCCGTTACTTTAGTAGCATACAGGGTAGTAAGGCGGGCGTTGCCTGTGCCTAAATCGCCGAGGTTGCGTCTGCGATGGCGGAGTCTGCGATGGCGGATTCTGCGATGGCGGATTCTGCGATGGCGGATTCTGCGATGGCGGATTCTGCGATGGCGGATTCTGCGATGGCGGATTCTGCGATGGCGGATTCTGCGATGGCGGATTCTGCGATGGCGGATTCTGCGATGGCGGATTCTGCGATGGCGGATTCTGCGATGGCGGAGTCTGCGATGGCGGAGTCTGAGTAGGTGGCGTCGGTGTAGGTGAAGATGGTGGTGTCAGCGAAGGAGGTATTTGTGGAGATGATGTCGGTGATACCCCGGCGGAGGCGAAGGCGCCCGGGCCGGCGGCGGCGGCGGCAGCGCCGATGCCCTGCACGTACGCGGTCGCTGACTGCGCCTGCGCGGATGCCAAGCTCAGCAGGGCAAGGCAGCTAACCTGATTGGAGAAATGTAATCCGTCAACAAAAACAGTTTACGTATCCAGTACAACAATGCCTTTAGGATGATGTTGGGTCATTTAATTTAACTTAAATGTTTTAGTTGTGTCCCCCATTCGCAAAAGAGTCGACACCACTCCCACTAATCATATACCAATTTCATTACTGTCATTAAATATCAAAATTAACTGAGAAGTTAGTAATAGCAAGCAGCAAATTTACAAGAAATCTAAAAAAACAACTAACCATTAACTAACTATAGCTAGGTAGTTAATGGTAAAATTACATCTAAAATGGATTCACATCAAAGCCCTCTACAGGACTCAGTAACTACTAGTAGTTTCAAAATCCCTAATTCCAGTTGTTGTTGCATTTAGAAAATCAAGGTATAAAGAGAGCCAAACTTGGAATAGTTTCTTAAAATACCTTTGTAATAGAAGCCATAGAGTGCGGTTGTTGATGGAGACAGGTACTGGAGTCCTACAAGGCAGTACCCCGGCCCCGGGTTCAACACTCACCTTTGTGTATATTTACAAACTTTGTAATATGGAACTGCTTAATGGTGAGCTGATGATGTTTGGGAACGAAACGACATTGCCTTATATTTCAAGATTCTTTAAAGGAAAGTTTTCGTCAACATTCAGAGAAAGTGAAAATGGAAATGAAAAATCAATCTTTATTGCACAATACAATAAAATAAAGTACAAAAGACGGACTTAATGCCAAATGGCATTCTCTACCAGTCGACCTAAGGGCTAGGCAAAAAATTGGTAAGCGGTGCGACAAAGAACTTAAATGAAACATATACTACACAAATTGAAATATACGTATTAAGTTTATTAAATTAAGTGATAATAATATACATACCATAAAAAAACTTAAATAAAAATAGACTACATGAACATACCTAAACATAACAGAAGAAAAGATGATGGGAATCTCTTACGTGGGTGTTGATTCCTGTAGAAACACCATTGTTTTAAAGACCGTTTTACTTGGAGCTTGTCTGACTTTTTTGGGGGGAGCGTTCCATAATTGAAAAATGTTTATTTACCAAAATTAATATTACGCCGTGTTACAAGTATGTTCAATGACTCGCACACTAGGCTACCCTGGCTCGTGGCCAATGTCGTAGCAGCTCATCTATACTTATGGAGAGCAATAAAAGCTTGAATTGAATTGAATGCTATAGGGTTAGCAGGGTTAAGTTAAGTTTGTTAAGTTAAATCCATATTTTTACCCGTCCGCAAAGGAAGGGTATTGTTTTTCGCGCGTATCTTGTATGTATGTGTGTATGTATGTAAAATTCTTTATCAATTCATATCTCAAGAACCACTGAACGGATTTACATATTGAGGAGGTATCGTTAGATTCGTCTTAGCTGCCCAAGTGTTCTTAGATACGTACGGTACGATGACGTTAATAAAAAAACATGGCGGCTGTGCGACGCCATTGGTCCACATCTTACATAACATGCAGTCGGAGGCATACAATTTAACGATATGCCAAATAATTCTCACTTTGTGTGTTATGTATGATGTTGCATGAAATTTCGAAGGACTACCGTATTGATATTTTCAATACTCAAATACTCAATACTCAATATTTTATTACACACCAAAATGTTACAAAGTTGTTATAATATGTATAGGTACAGGTTCATTATGGGCCCTGTAGGGCACAGCAGTTTGCAGAGGGAAGACCTTTCCCAATTTATTTTGAAGTAAATTAATGTGGTTTGTTTGCTATTTTTTCACTTAGCGGTTATTTTACAATCACTGCTTTTACACTTCGTACAACTGTGAGTTTTGATACACTTATTTATTTTGATGGTAAATCTTAATGCAATAGACCTTATGAAAGCACTTTCTTGTATATCTAGTTCGAGAAACTATTTTTTTGAGTTAAAATATACGAAGCCAATGTTAACACGCGCACAGTAGCGACCTCTCTCCCTTTTATATTTTAATTGTATAAGTACTATGTTTGATATTGTTTCAATTTATTTCGCTGGCTTTATGTAATTATTGAATTTTTATCTTGTTCCGGCCTTCAGATTCACCAGACAGTACCGCCAGTCACTCACGGCAGGCCAATCGTCATCATTCAGTGCCATCACCATACTGAAGTCTGGAGATAGTTAAGTATATAAATAGTTAAATTCCAATTATCCTTACCAGTTTCAGTTGCATCGTGTTGTGGCGTTCTCTGAATAACAGAATACCTAAAAGGTACTGCTGGCTTGAGTTTTATAGATCTGAAAGTCGTTTTGGATAACATCTGTGCACACACAATATGCTGATACAAAGTTAATTGGTTTTTACGAATTGCAACGCATCATAATAAGTCAACTTTCGATGAATCAAGTTCTGCTATTTAAAAAGCAAATGAAGCTAATAATGCGGCCCAATGTGACACTTGATCGAGCGTTACACTAGATTAAATACATGGAAACATTGACGTCGGTTAGTCGTAATAGTTGTCAATATTTAGTCTGTGTAATGTTAATGAAGCACCTGTGTAAATAAAAGAGAATTACCTCTTACGTAGGCACTGAATCACTGACTAATAATTGTGAAGTTTCAAACTAACACCTGTACAGTAAAGTTGCTAAGTTTGTAATTGCTTATTATTATGGTCAATACAATAAAATAAAATAGAATAATACTTTATTGCTTACAGCTAAACACATCCTACTAATATTATAAACGCGAAAGTTTGTAAGTATGGATGGATGTTTGTTACTCTTTCATGTAAAAACTACTGAATGGATTTTAATGAAACTTTCCTCATATACAGACCATGACCCAGACCAACATATAGGATATTTTTGTTATTTTTTTTATTGTAGTCTTCGCGAACGATGTCGCGGGTAACAACTAGTTTATTAATATGTGAATTACATGTTTATACCGTCAAGCCAAAACACAGTCATTTGAGTTACAGTGTTTTTGATATATAACTTATGCGCTTACATAATGTTCTTATTGTGTAAGCACTGTACTCGTAACTCGTACTCGTGGCTTAGCTTGACAAGATGTAAGTAAGTAATTAAGTTTGTACATAATATGTTCTGCCTCAAGAGCATACAATGTTGATCCATCAAAAAATACAATATTTAAAAATACGAATTGTAAGAGAGGGGAGATACATATTGAAAGGGTCGTAAAGTAAGTACGTTCGTTTAATTTCACATTTCAATAAACAAAAAATTCAAACTTGTCACGCTGACCCAGGAGCTCGATGTAATGTCGACAACAGGAGGTAAGCTAATACACACCGCGCTCGAGCTCGAGCTCGAGCCCGGACACGGAAGCTCGGACAAGTCTGAGCTGAGCGCAGCTGTTGCGAGACGCCATCTCTCCTGCTACAAAACGTGTCTAAAGTTAAACAATGGCTAAATACGTGTTTAAAATATTGTGTTTCTGTGTTAAAGTATTAGCTAAAGAGTGGCAGCATCTGTTTTGCGCATTGTCTAAGTTTAGCCATCGCTTTGTGTTAAAGCAGTATGTGTGCGTTGCTCGAGCGCGTCGTATGAAGCTTACTTTCAGCATTATTTAGTGCTACACCTTTAGTAGTATACAGGGTAAGGCGGGTGGTGCGGACTCGGGCTGCAGGCGGGCGGCTGCGATGTCGTCGGTGGCGGTGTTGGCGGTGGGGCGGACGCGGTGGAGGCGGCGGCGGTGGCGCCCTGGCCCACGGCGGCGGCGGCGGCGCCGGAGCCCTGCACGATCGCGGAGGCCGAGTCCGGATGCGCGCACGCAACGCTTAGCACGGCGAGGCAGCAGATCTGATACGAAACATAGCGTTGACAACCTGTACAATTCGTTTAATACAACGGTCTGCTCATAATTAAAAGACCCTAAGTTTATCTGATCTAAGAAATACATGTTACAATAAACTATATTTGCAACAATGTAATTGTTTTCAAAATGAAGCATTATGAAATTTTCTCGATAGAAGAGAAATCCTAAGTCACCTCTAGTTAATCTAGTTCTTTCCGATATTGTGTCGGGTCTGGGTGGTGTTGGTACCGTAGTTGTTTCTGATTTCCATGAAACGAGTGCTTTTTACTTTGGGATCAGAACAATGTGTGCGATGTTGTCTCATATTTATTTTATTTATTTATATAACTATCTTTATAATTTACAAAGAAGTGGTCTCTCCCTACCCCTACGGGAAAGAGGCGTGATTATATGTATGTATGAATGTATGTATCTATCATTTACTAAAGTGCGGATGAAATTAAGCATACTCCTTAGATTATAAGGTATACACGTTCGTAAGACCAATAGGCATCTTCTGGGGCAGCTCGCTCCACCGTAGACCTCATCTACGCCACCATCAGGCGAGATCACGGTCAAAAGCATGGCATAAAAAAATGTTTTATTTTTTTATTAAAACATTAACAACTAGATTTTAAATGAATATTTATTTATTTATTGATTTATTTAATCTTTATTGCACAATACATAAAATAAAGTACAAAAGACGGAATAGTGTTTAAAAAACAATTTATGACTTGAATCCATTGTGGATTGCATCCCTTTTGCTGGTATGCAGATCGACAGAGAGAGAGAGAGAGAGAGAGAGAGAGAGAGAGCGCTGTTTCATAATAAGATAGTTTTGCTATGATTTTGTCGGTGATTTTGCAACGAACACAAAATACTGTTAAGCAGTAAACCGGGGTGCAGCGACGGGCCTCTTGGTAGTCAATAATTTGTTAATATTCTTACCAGTATCAGTGCCATGGCGACGTCTGTACAACACAATAAATCAGACAAAACGCTGTCTGGTTTTTTATATTAAATCTAAACATTGTGATAAAGAACACCTGAGCACACATTTATGCAGTTTAGTTTTGAACATACCTACATAGTTTTGTCTGCGACTTGCAACGCATAATTATTTATGACATTTTCTTGCCGTCGATTCTACTACTAAAACGCAAATTGAACTTTTTAAATGTGACGTTTTGCAGTTTTATATGAGACTCCGAAATTATCACCATCATCAGCTCATTTTATAGATGGAAACACCACAGGCAGAACTGGCGGCAGCAGATTGGTGGTCGTTAACGACTGCTAATGCATCCGGGACCAACGGCTTTACGAGCCTTACCAAGCTCGAACTCGAAGATGACAAATGTTTGGTCATCCATCCGATTATGACCGGCATTTGCGTAGTTGCTTAACTTCAGCAATCGCAGATTGGGCGCGTTAACCAATGCGTCGCGGCGCCGTCGAGCACCGAGCGATACCGAAGTGTGAACACCAACTGTTACTTACTGACTTACTCCACGGGCGCAGGGACCTGAAGCACATAGTGAGGAATTGGGGAGACATCAGAAAACTTAATAATAATAATATCTATGGTCCGTTGACGCGGTCAACAGCTTTTTTTATCAATTTTCTATATTTTTATTGAAAAAATGTTTTTTTTAATAAATATTTATGAAGAATGATTACAAGGAGCAGACAGCGAGAGGCAAATCCGGGCCATAACACACAAAGCGCACGACCACTACCCTCGTCCGCCTCGTCCAACTCTCCGTCTGGCGCGACATCGGCCGACGATTTTGCCACCGCAGCCGACACCGACGGATCGAGCGACGAGTGCGGGCCGACGCCGCCACCGCTGCCACGACCACCTGCGCGACGGGGACGACCACCGCTGCACGATGGCACGCTTGGGGCCTGCGGGACACAATGCCCCGCCTACGGCTACCGCTACCGGTGGTGTAGTGCGCCGCATGCGATGGTCTCAAACTATGAACGAGAACTGCATGCGAGCATACTATGAGGCTACAGAGGGGGGAACCAGGCTGTCTGCATATCGTGACCGGATGCTGCCTCTGTTTGGGCCCTTGAACCAACGATAACTGTGACCGCGCAGAGGCTATCGGATCAAGTGCGTGCCATCCAACGGCTGAGGCGGCTAGACGACTCGACACTTGATCGGCTTCGCCTAGAGGCCCTCTCCGCTCGTGCGACCTACGCCTCGGCGCAGGACCAGCCCGCTACGTTGCCGAACACGATGCCCACACCCAACTTGGTAACGGAGGCGCCGCGGGCTGACCCTAGCTCCGATGAGGAGGACTATGCGAGTGTGAGTACCACAGCCAATGAGCAACTGAGGAGGGCTCTGGAAGAGGCGATTATGC
The DNA here is from genome assembly GCA_949315975.1 of Eudonia truncicolella. Taxonomy (NCBI): domain Eukaryota; kingdom Metazoa; phylum Arthropoda; class Insecta; order Lepidoptera; family Crambidae; genus Eudonia; species Eudonia truncicolella. The sequence goes on from OX438851.1 coordinate 9,311,150, forward strand.
GGTATCGCTCAACACAAAACTCTAGGCCGCGATTACCACGTTTGCCTATGAATAGACGTAATCTAGCGATAATGGGAGCCCTGAATGACCTACTTGCCCCGTATTTACTGGACAGCGTAGGTTTAGATGATACTCACTCGATCGTGTATTGCGGGGCCATCACGGCGTGCCGTGTCGCTCGAGTCAAGTTTCCGGACGCTGACCGTGCACCTAGGACTGCCGGAGGTGTCCCCGCCTGGCAAGTACGGATCGAGCGGCGTATCAAATCATTTAGGACTCTCATTGCAAAGCTGATCTGCTTCAGGGGGGGCAATCATCGACCCCGAGTCATGCGCTTTGTGAGCCAAGCCTTCGCTGGGACTGGTATTAGACCAAGCGATTACATGGCTTGTATCACAGAGCGGATCGACTTTCTGAAACAGAAAGTCTATGCATGGGCAAACCGTATTCGCCGCTATAGGGAACGTGTGGACCGATACCAGCAGAATCGCAACTTCCAGAGTGACCAAAGGAGGGTATACCGAAAGTGGGAGGGAACTGATCTTCGTGTGTCCGATGCGCAACTGCCGGATACTGCATCAATGGTTAACTTTTGGCGTAGTATTTGGTCGGTGCCTGTCGTGCATACCGAGGGCGATTGGATGAGCGCCGTCGAACGTGAATGTGAATCCATCGAGTCAATGGGGGCCATCACCATCAGCCCCGACGAAATCAGTTGTGCCATCCGTAGGGCGCCGAACTGGAAAAGTCCGGGACCGGACGGATTGCACAACTTTGGTCTACAAGCTCCTTACATCCATTTTGAGAGCAAAAATTAACGCGCACATTGCTGCGAACAATTTCTTGGTACCTGCTCAAAATTGGTGTAGGGTTGGGTCACGTGGTACTAAAGAGCTCCTCCTCATAGACATGGCCGTTTGCCAAATGGTCCGTCGGGGCAAGGGGCCCTCTCGGCCGCTTGGGTTGACTACAAGAAGGCCTATGATTCGGTGCCTCGCCTATGGCAAATAAGAACTGGCGCAGACCAGTGGTACTGAGCACAGAGGACCGCAGAGCGGTATGGAGGAGCAAGGAGCTACACGGGCGGTTCTACAAGACGCTCACGGGCCCCGATGTAGATTTGCTCGCGTCGGTGAACTGGCTACGATTCGGAGACCTCTTCGGAGAAACCGAAGGTTTTGTCTGTGCAATTGCGGACGAAGTTATCATGACGAATAACTACCGGAGATATATCCTGAAGGACGGTACGGTCGACATTTGACGGGCAAGCCGCCGTCCCGGGGAATCACTCAGGCACATTATCTCCGGTTGTTCTCATCTTGCTAACGGCGAGTATTGCACAGACATAACCTGGTAGCTAGGATTATTCACCAGCAACTTGCTCTTCTATATGGTCTTGTGGACTTCGAAGTGCCGTACTACAGGTACACACCTGCGCCGGTTCTCGAAAACGGCCGTGCCACGCTCTATTGGGATCGAGCTGTCATCACGGACAGGACTATTATAGCTAATAGGCCTGATATCGTGCTGATAAATCGATCGCAACGCCGGGCAGTGCTGGTTGATGTCACCATCCCGCATGACGAGAACCTCGTAAAGGCCGAGAAGGACAAGGCTAGTAAGTACCTTGACTTGGCTCACGAGGTAACCGCCATGTGGGATGTTGACTCGACAATAATTGTGCCGATAGTTGTGTCTGCGAACGGTCTGGTAGCCAAGAGTCTCGACCAACACCTTAAGAGACTCTCGCTTAATGGTTGGATCAAGGATCAGATACAGAAGACGGTTCTCTTGGACACGGCGCGGATGGTCCGAAGGTTCCTGTCTCTGCAGCCCTAACCACCGGCAACTTGAGCCCCGCCCCGTTGCCGGCGGCACCCTAGGCTAGGTTTTTTATAATATTTTTATGTTTTGTATGTGCTTTTGTATTTTACTTTTATATTAATATTATAACAAACCTTGGCTAAGAAATAAAATAAATAAAGAGTACAATAATAATAAAATGTTTTTGTTTTGTTTATGTAATTTTAACGCAAATTTTGTTGCGAAACAAATTACAAAAACACAAATGTTGAAAAAATTTCCACGAGCAGGATTTGAACTTGCACCCTTCTACTGCATACCGGGTCAGGTACTCTCCGAATTGAGCTATCGTGGTTCTAATTTTTTACTTAAATTTAATTGTACGACAAACAAACGGATTCATTAAGATTTAAATTTTATACATAGCAAAAGAATCAAGCAAACAAGCAGCGATCAATAACGCCTTTTATTTGTATTCAAAGTGTGCTATAAATGAACCCCCTTATTCATAAAAACTATTTAAGCATTATTTAGTTAATCATTGTTTTGTCTCTTTTTCTCATATTCAAAATGACGTTTGTGTGACGTTGACAAAACAATATTTAACTATATAATGCTTAAAAAGTTTTTATGAATAAGGGGGTAAGAATATAACAATAAACAAATAGTGTGATTGAATGAAATGCATCACAAAAGTCTACGCACCACCATGGCGCTGCTTTTTTTTTTTGAGATTGATGGTTGCCTTTGTCGGCATTTTCAGCTTCACCGGGCTTTTTTAGGGGCACGTACAGGGTTCCCCAAGCCATGTGAAACGAATCACCTTCGGAGATTTTCTAGAGAGAACGGCTTCACGCACTAGTGCGCGTCCCCGTGCCCTACTAGATTCTCCGAAGGGTTCGGATCGAATCGGGGAGCGGAACAACCCGAGGGCGCCTCTAAAGGCTCGGACCTCGGCTCGAGTTGACCGGTCCGTGGTGGAGGAGAGAAGCGCCCAGGTACATGTCTGTCCCCGGTGTAGAGCGTGTTGCCGACCGACCAACCAACCTTTTTACTTATTTTTTTTGTATTTTTTACATGTTTCTATTGTTTTTAAAATAAAAAAAAGACAGTCACCTTTGTCACCATATAAAATGCCAAACAGATAGATATATTATATTAAATTGTTATTCTCAGGTTATTGTCGTGTTTTGCTTTTACGTTATCATACGTTTCATATGAAAACTATACGGTGCGGTAGGCTATCGCAACCAGCAGCGTCTTTGACTCCGTTAGGTTGGGTTCTATACGGCTCTACTTCAACCATGCCCAAACCTGTCGACTTCGTGAACCATGCTACTATAGATATCTAAAGTACGACTGTCCCCTAGACTATCTTCTTCGATCTCTATAGTAGCATGGTTCACGAAGTCGACAGGTTTGGGCATGGTTGAAGTAGAGCCGTATAGAACCCAACCTAACGGAGTCAAAGACGCTGCTGGTTGCGATAGCCTACCGCACCGTATAGTTTTTGAAAAGGTAAGGTGCCAATTATCAATCCCAAGCAGAAGCGTAGGTTTCGCGTTCTCGTAGCACAAAACATCAGCAAGATCGCGTAAATAATCGCAGTTTTTGATTTGCTCTGACCGAATACATTGATTTGCAATAGTCAAATTTGGAATAGACCTCGCTACAATATTGTATGTGTTGTGTGTTTCTACACTGTAGCAGCCTTTGACTTGAATGTTTACGAAATTGACCTCTATATTTTTACCAAGACCGCCTATACGGCTCTACTTCAACCATGCCCAAACCTGTCGACTTCGTGAACCATGCTACTATAGAGATCGAAGAAGATAGTCTAGGGGACAGTCGTACTTTAGATATCCTCATCAAAGACTATTATAGTTTAGACTCTATAGGTATAGAAAAACGGAATTTCCGCTCTGTTGAGGACCAAAGAGCCTTAAAATTGCTAGAGGAGACTACTAGGCGTCTACCATCTGGGCGATTCCAGACAGGACTACTGTGGCGTGACAATATCGAACAGGTCCCCGATAGCCGCCCACTCGCTTTACGCCGTTTTAGAACTTTGGAATCTAAGATGATTAAAGACTCCGACTACGCTAGTAAGTATAAACAAAATATTCAAGCCATGCTTGATAAGGGTTATGCAGAATTGTGCACTGCCACCCCTTCCAGTATATCATGGTATTTACCGCATTTTGGAGTAGTACATCCACAAAAGAGGAAACTTAGGATTGTCTGTGATGCCGCCGCCAGGTGCGAAGGTGTAAGTTTAAATTCCCTTTTACTGCCCGGGCCCGATCTTCTCCAATCCTTGTTAGCCATTTTGATGCGATTCAGAGAAGGCCGTGTAGCTCTTTCGGCTGATATCCGGGAAATGTTTCCACAAGTAAAAATCAGACCAGAAGATCGTGACGCTCAGCGTTTTTTATGGCGCGATGACCCTACACAACCTATCCAGGAATATCGCATGTCATCTATGATGTTCGGTGCAGTGTGTAGTCCGTTTACGGCCTTGTACCTTAAAAATAAGATCGCCACCGAACATCAGCGATCACACCCGAAAGCTGCAGCAGCTATTATTCGGGACACATACATGGACGATTACTTAGGTAGTTGTGATAATGATGAAGAAGCCGCACTTTTATCCTCAGATATTGTCTCGGTATTAGCCTCAGCCAAATTTGAAATGAGGTCTTGGGTATCGAATTCCGCAAAGGCTCTTAACATGCTACCTACCGATCTTTGCGCTGTTGGGGCCACAAAAATAAATGTAGGTTCAGACTCACGACCTTCGACACGCGTCTTAGGAGTTTCCTGGAACATTGCTAACGACACACTGTCTTTTCCGCATATTGATTTTGATAAAATACCAGCGAAATTAACTAAGCGCGTTGTCCTTTCAAACCTTATGAAAATTTACGACCCTTTAGGCCTGCTTACTCCCGCGGTTATAAAAGGTCGTGTTCTATTCCAAAAGACTTGGAAACTTGCTACATCTTGGGATGAATTATTACCCAAACAATTCGTAGAAAAGTGGAGAGACTGGTTCACAAGCTTACTCAAAATTTTGAACAATTGTGTACCCCGTTGTTATGCCACTTTAAACGACCCTATAAAAACAGTGCAATTACATGTTTTCGCAGACGCGAGCGAGCAAGCATACAGTTGCGTCGCTTACTGGCGCTTTATGTGTCCAAACGGAAACATACAAGTCTCATTAATCAGTGGTAAAGCTCGCGTTGCTCCCTTGAAGCCTACGACTATTCCAAGGCTGGAGCTTCAGGCAGCTCTAATTGCTGCTCGCTTATCTGTATTTATTGTAGAATCTCACAAACGAAAGCCAGAAAGGATATTTTTCTGGTCAGATTCTCAAACGGTACTCAAATGGCTACGCTCTGACCCAAGCACTTTTAAATCCTTTGTCGCTCATAGGGTTTGTGAAATTCGCGAGATCACCAATGTTTCCGATTGGAAGTACGTACCTTCATCCTTGAATGTCGCGGACGACGCAACCAGGTTCAAAGATGAATTTACCAGAAACTCTCGATGGTTTACCGGGCCATCATTCTTGCACCAACTACCAGCCGAATGGCCCTGTGAACCTACAACTGTCAACGCACCAACGCCTGAGGAATATAGAACAAACAAAGACTTGGTGGGTTTGACATTGACTCAGCCACGTGACTTACCATCACCTGTGATTGCTGACTACAGCCGCTTCAGTGTTTGGTTACGGTTTATTCGTGCTACCGCGCGGGCTCACCAGTGTGCCTCGAAACTTCGCCATTTGTCTCAAAATCCTAAATTTCCGCAATGTAGTTTAGCAGTTTTAGATGTCGCTTTTATCTCTTCGGCAGAGCGCCATGCCTTTTTGCGTATACAATTAGATTCTTTTAATGATGAATATTTTGCTGTTGACGCTGCACGCCCCGTTTCTAAAGAGAGTAGACTTAAAAACTTGTCGTTGACAATAGGAGATGATAGGCTATTACGGTTATCCGGCCGCACGGGAGCATCCACTGCCATTGATCCACGGCCAGCTGTTTTGGATGGAAAGCACCCGCTCACTCGCCTACTAATCGACTCCTACCACGTCAAATTTGCCCACGGCAACAATGAACTTGTGGTGAACGAATTACGACAACGTTTCTACATCATTGGGGTGAGACCATCTGTGAAAAGTGTGGCGAAACATTGTCAGCTCTGCCGGAATACGAAGGCTAAGCCACAGGTACCACCGATCGGAGACTTACCTGAAGCCAGGATGGCTCATCACGTTCGTCCCTTCACTTTTGTCGGTGTCGACTATTTTGGCCCGTTGAACGTCACATCAGGGCGACGATCCATGAAACACTGGGTAGCACTATTCACCTGTCTGACAGTCAGAGCTATTCACATCGAAGTAGTAGAATCGCTATCAACAGACTCAGCCTTGCTGGCTCTACGACGATTCATAGCACGACGTGGCTGTCCCACATGCGTCTACTCTGACAACGGAACGGCTTTTGTTGGCGCTTCGAATATGCTACATGAGCTGTATGACTTCTCGGCAAATAGAGGAATAAGGTGGAAGTTTATCCCACCGTCGGCTCCATTTATGGGTGGCTGTTGGGAGCGTCTGATACGCAGCGTGAAGACTGCACTCAAGATCACCCTAAAAGATCGATCACCGCGAGTAGAGGTCCTGAACACATTACTCGCAGAAGTAGAAGCTATAGTCAATTCCCGACCACTCACCCACGTGTCCGTGGACGAGGACAGCCAACAAGCACTAACGCCCTTCAACTTCCTGATTGGCACCTCAAGCCATGACCAGAGTCTTCGAGAATTTGACGAAGCTGATTTATCACGACGCGCAGACTGGCGAAAGGCCCAAAGACTTGCAGAACATTTTTGGCAACGGTGGACTAAAGAATACTTGCCACTCTTGATACCACGAAAATCGGTTACACCTCATGAAGAGTTAAAATCGGGTGATGTTGTGCTGGTCGCGGACGGCAATCTACCGAGAAACTGCTGGCCTATTGGACGAGTCACCGAATTATTTCCGGGTAGGGATAATATTGTCCGCGTAGTGAATATTGCAACTAAAGGGGGTGTGCTGCGTCGGCCGGTCCGCAAGCTAGTACCATTAAATTGTTAATTGGTGTTCCACACCGCTTGGGGCCATGTTGCCGACCGACCAACCAACCTTTTTACTTATTTTTTTTGTATTTTTTACATGTTTCTATTGTTTTTAAAATAAAAAAAAGACAGTCACCTTTGTCACCATATAAAATGCCAAACAGATAGATATATTATATTAAATTGTTATTCTCAGGTTATTGTCGTGTTTTGCTTTTACGTTATCATACGTTTCAGAGCGCGTGTGAACCGGTTCTTCGTACCCTTGTTCTTCGAGTACGGTGTCTTGGGCCTAAACTAGTGTGCAAGTTTAGTGTATTCTGTAATTATGTATAAGTGGCATTTAGAGGATCGGGCGGGATCATGGCGCTGTTGATAGATGGACACAAATAACAGAAAAGGAGATAAATAACACTAACAGTAAATGGTGGATAAATGGGCCTTATTCAGCGTACAGTTTTTGGCGCTGATTGATTAGCAACTAGCGTGGTGGTTTACGGCGCGTTCTCCCTGCGTGCGGCGCACACATACATAGGGCAGGCTCGTGCCCAGCAGTGAGGACAAATTAGCTAGTGAGAGAAAGACAGAGAGTGCAAAGTACCAGGCTATCATAACCCACAAGGAGGTATACCTGGCGCGAGCTATACTTTGGGTGAGGCCGTGAGGTGGTTGAAGTACCAGGCTATCATGAGATATAAGGAGTTCCGCACTGGGCCCGCGTGGAGGTTTACGGCGCGTTCTGCCTGCGGTGTTTCCGTCCGTAGGGAAGGCTCTCAGAAAATCAGTATTTTCATTTTCTCGTAATAGGATGGATCATGTTTGTCTGGAAATAATCTTCTATATATTAAATACGTAAAGCAAAAACTTTGTACCCCTTTTTACGAAAATTGCGTGGACAGAGGAGTATGAAATTTCGCACACTTATAGTTTATACAGGTTGTGGTTTTGAACAGTTGCCAAATTTAAGGAGGCGATTATGTTAATGTAACTGATAATAAATCCATTAAAAAAAAATACGTAAAAAAAAATACGAAAAAGATTTTGTTTCTGTTGCATGTCATTCTTTTGAATATACTACGCTGTGCTACTACTTTGGCTCTGCGCTAGGTGCGCAAAACAAATGCCTACAAATGCCGCCGCTTGCGCCGGCTTTTGTCGGCTAGCAACCACCCGCTCAAAGCGGGAACCGACGACGATTCAACGGTCGCCGCTCGCTCAGTCTCCCGCTAACCGCGAGCGCGCGCACACGTTTGACAAAAAAAATCCGGGCCGCTTTCAAACGTAGGTACGATGTCGCGTTATTCTAATCACGACTACGTTGAAATGGTGCGGATGTATGCCCTCGCCGGTAACAGCTTGAGGGGTGCAGTGCAGATGTTCGCGGAGAGGTGGCCAGACCGACCAACGCCGTCACGAACGACGATGCTGGCTGCTACACAACGCCTACTGGATTACTGGGGCCTTATTTCATTGAAGGTCATCTCAACAGCCTTACCTACCTAGATCTGCTGCACCACGTTGTAGATGAGCTGTTGATGGACATTCCACTGGCATTCCACAGAGACCTCTTCTACCAGCAGGATGGTGCTCCACCACATTATGGACAAGTAGTGCGCAGCTACCTAAACGATACATTTGGATCGCAGTGGGTGGGACGTGGCGGTCCAGTGTCTTGGCCTCCTCGCTCCCCGGACCTAACACCGCTAGATTTTTATTTGTGGGGTGATGTAAAAAGGCTAGTGTATTCTGAGGAGGTTACAAGTGTAGTGCAATTGCGTACGCGAGTGGTGTCCGCTTTTGAAACGGTGAGAGAAAACATTTACGTTCTCAACCAATTAAAAGACAATTCTCGGCGTCGTGCTGCTTTGTGTATCGCTCGTAATGGGGCACATTTTGAACACTTGTTACGAGTAACATAGGTAAGTCAAAGTTTTGCTTAAGCACATTTTCATTTCATTTAATTTCCATACCTACATACTAATAGCATAGGTACGTAGTTTATTTTTTTCTGAATCGAGTAATTCTGTCGAGTAACTGGGAATCGAACCAAGAAACTTTTAATAGGAAGTGGCTAAGTAACATTCATACCTAGACTAAATAACGTAGGTACCTATTTAGTTTCTAGGATGTAGTAGCGTTAAATAGCCACGACAGCAATGTTTGTTTACGTTAACGGTCGTTGACCTCGGAGTAGTACATGTGAATTTCGAATAGAAACGTGAGATGTTACGAAAGATATAGGACACCAACCAATAGGTAATATGTTTTTTTTAATATTTTTATTTAAATTATAAGTATTTGTTCTACACTTGTGTACAATATGGCGACTGTTCAAAACCACAACCTGTATAGAGAAGGAGTGCAGAATGATAATATTTTTTTTAAACTATGCGTAAAAAAATACATTAATTTAAATAAACATTTTTTCTTACATTTTTCAAAAATTTCATAAATGGAAGAGAAGCTGCCGAAATCTGTCAATGCCAATGAAAACTTACATTCTATCTTTTTAAATTTTTCATTGCTTAGGATACAATCCCTGAGCCTTAATAAAATTACGGTCGAATATCGACCACTGGCCGACCACTAGTATAAATAAAACTACAAACAATAATTGAATACGTATGCAAGTATTTTGCAAATTGATAATGAAATGCAATTTATGTCTTCAATAATAAATAGTTTTGCGTCACGTACATTTGTACAAACACTTCGTCTCTTTACACAATCATTTTATTCGCATTACTTTTTAATATAGCACATCAAAGCTTTTTTTTACCATCTTGTACACTGTTTTGTTGCCTGTTCTAATTCTAAAATGTTTTTGTTTTATATATATATATATCATTTTAACGCAAATTTTGTTGCAAAACAAATTACAAAAACACAAATGTTGAAAAAATTTCCACAAGCAGGATTTGAACCTGCACCCTTCTGATATACCGGGTCAGGTGCTCTCCCAATTGAGCTATCGTGGTTTTAACCAGCCCGCCGAAATTACTCAACGCTATTTACTTTTTTACTTTGAAATTATTCAATAAGTTCGATTTTTTTAAAATTGGTTTTAGGGAAACAAGCAGCTTAATATAACACTAGTAAAAATAAAGCATTAAGTTTGTACGTAGCTGGTTACCTGGTGGAGGTTCGAGCTCCTTTAGGATCTTCTGATCACTGCTTAGTATCAAGTAAAGTGCCTGTGGCCCCGCTGTCGCTTTCTGCGGTATCGAAACGCCAGATTTGGCACCTCTCATCGGCAGATTGGGATGGTATGCGGGACTATTTCGCATCCGTTCCTTGGGGGCAGCGCTGCTTCAGTGGGAAGGACCCGACAGCTAGTGCGACTGCAGTTGCTGATGAGATAGTTTTAGGGATGGAATACTATATTCCGCACTCCTATCTCATCAGCAAAGGCGCAACCGATGGTTCAACCGCGAGTGTGCCAACGCTGTTAATAACAAGCAGGCGGCATACCGCGCTTGGATCAGAGGTAGAGCTCTTGGGGATCCCGAAACCCGCACGCTATAATAATAATAGCCTATAATAATGCCACCAAGTCCTGCAAAAGAGCCTACATCAGAGCGGATGCCCAGCGCGTTGCACGGGTCGGCCAAGAGATGCTGACGCATCCTACGGGCAGCTACTGGCGTCTGGCCAAGGCCGTGCAATAAAACTCCTTCGAACCCTCGCTGCCACCACTGAGATGTCCTGACGGAACTTTAGCTCACAAGCCACAAGAGAAGGTCGATCTCCTGGCCAAACTCTTTGCGGCTAATTCACGAAACGATTACTGCAATGCACAGCCACCTACAATTTCTCACACAAAAGCCCGATTTTAAAATAAGGCAGTGTGATGTCCGTGCAGAGTTGCAGTCAATTGATGTCCGGAAAGCTAATGGCCCTGATGGCATCCCAGCAATAGTCCTAAAAATATGTGCCACAGAGTTGTCCCCCGTGTTAACGCGCCTATACCATCTCTCGCTCTCTTCAGGTTGTGTGCCGGAATCTCGGAGAGAGGCCAATGTGCAACCGGTCCCCAAAAAAGAAGATCGGTCAGATCCTTTGAATTACCGCCCCATAGCCGTAACTTCAGTTTTGTGCAATGTCATGGAGCGCATTTTAAATAAACAACTTGTCCACTACCTAGAACACTCCACAATTCACGATCACCAATACGGGTTTCGGCCGAAGCGGACAACCGGTGATCTTCTAGCGTACGTTGCACATCTCTGGGGTAAGGCTATTGACAAACGTGGTGAGTCGGTGGCAGTCACCTGTCTGTCAAAAAGTAACCAATACATCCTCTTCCAACTCTTCAAGGCACATCTCTAAGCCTGCAGAACAATATCAACATGCTCGGTATGACGATTCGCTGCGATCTGAATTAAGAGGACTACATCGAAGCCGTGATCAAATCCGCCTCACGAAATCTCGGTGTTCTGAACAGAGTGCGGCGATCTCTCTCTCCACCCTTTCGAAAAACTGTATTTGGCTCAAATTCCCCTATCCCAAGACTGTGCAAGCTGGTGAATGAACATAGTGACCAACTGGATATTTACGCTGACTCACCTAACAGGATTTGTTCTATTGTAATTTGAGGTTATAAATTAATTGTTTTATGATTACAACTCTTAATATATTTTGTTTGTTATTGTTTTTAGACTTTTATTGTTTTTCATTATATTTATCCATATTTTGTAAGTTCTTTATAAGGTTGTATTTACCTATAAATGTTTGTTACATTCTGATAATGTTGCAATTGTTTATGCTTATTTTAATGTATTAGTGTAAACAAATGTTGGTGAATTAATAAATAAATAAAGTTATCATTTTTATTGATAGTAACAAAGTGATCAGAACTTGTTTCTTATACATTTAAGTTATTTTGTCGATAGTTTGTGTGACAGCCTGGAGGCTCGTCCGCAGGGAGCCGATGATTTTGTGCAGCAGCTTCATCTCGGCCTGCTGGTCAGGGCGCGCGTGCTCGTACATCGCGGACAAGATGCTGCAAGCAAACCAAATAGAATATAATAGAATGGAATAGAATAGAAAATAATAGAGTAGAATAGAATAAAATAAAATAGAATAAAACAAAACAAAAAATTGTAAAATAAATATAATAGAAAAGAAAATAGAATAGAATGGACCAGCCTCCCTAGACAAGTGGCAAAGCGCTAATAGAATATAAATGAAATAAAATGATTATTGCACGGGATTGTCATAAGTCAACGATACGTATAAATGACGTTTATGTCAATCCCAGAAGAGAATAGAAGAGAAGTTAAGAGAATAGAAGAGAAGACAAGAGAAAAGAAGAGAATATCATAGAAGACAGTAGAATAGTATAGAATAGAACAGAGCTAAAAATAATAGAATAGACTAATATGGAAAGGAATGGAATCGAAAAGAATATAATCGAATAGAATAGAATAAAGAAATATGGATAAAGTCTAATGGAATGTAATAGAATATAATAGAAACACTGTATTTGAACTTCCAATACATCACACACAAGTAAAGTAAATAGCTTAAAACTGACCCACTGCTGGTCAAAGGCCTCCATTATTAAAACTAGTCAGAGCTACAATTGATGGGTAGGCAGTGGCGTCACCACCACGCTTGCCAAATGTGGGTTGGTGATCACACGCGCGGGCTGTGCATCGAAAAATCCTTCCAGCTGTAAGCTTTTACTATCTCAAATATATCATTGTAGGCATACGCAAACAAGGAATTGAGAGGATTCAAACAGGCTAGGCGCCATCCAGTCGGTTTCTGGGCAGAATACTACCACCATTCTGAACGTGGGTACATCATCATCATCATCGCCTCAACCAAAAGACGTCCACAGCTGGACAAAGGCCTCCCCCAAAGGATTTCTATAACGACCGATTCTTCGCTGCTTGCATTCAGCGGCTACCCGCGACCTTCACTAGATCATCAGCCACCTGAAAGGAGGCCTGACTACACTGCGTCATACGGTGCGCGGACGCCACTCGAGAACTGTTCCGCGCCAGCGGCCGTACAGCGTGGGTACATATCGTTTAGTTAATAGTAGGGGGCAGGGCGCGTACATGAGTAGCGTCTCCACGGGTTGATTCTCCGCATGCACCGGCAGTGCGGTGTTTTTGGAGTCCACCACCTGCGAGGAGTCCTGCTGCGAGGAGTCCTGCTGCGAACAGTCCTGTTGCGAAGAGTATTGCTGCCAGGGGTTTAGCTGCAAGGAGTCCAGTAGCGCGGAGGCCACGCCGAGCAAGGCGAGCACAGCGAGCTGGCGGGTGGCAGCAGACATTCATTACATTTACAACTGTGCTCGAAGCAAACAGTGCTCGAATTTTTAAATGTCAACAGTCACAGTCACGCACACAAGGAGATAAAGAGCAACTCACCAACCACCGACCAATATCCCTCCTCAAGGTGATTACCCTACGCCTACAGGCTCGTCTTGACCAGGCTCAACCAGTAGAACAGGCTAGATTTATAGAAGTATTCTCCACTTTGGACCTCATACTGACTTTGAACAGGTTGATGGAGAAGTACATAGAATACCACCAACCTCCAGAGGGGTGGTCGGAACGGTGGTTACATGGGCAGTTGCACCCATCGTGACCACACACGGGGGTGGGAATCAACATCTTCCCATACTTTTTTTTTTTTTTTAAAGAGATTGCTGATTGCCTCAGACGGCATTCTCAGCTTCACCGGCTTGTTTGAGGGCGGCGAAGAACGTAAAGGGTCCCTCAAGCCGTGTGAAACGAATCACCTTCGGAGGTTTTCTAGAGGGAACGGTATCGCATGATATGTGATATGATGATAGGTCATGATGATATGGTGATGATGATAGGTCGATTATACTCATTTTATGAGAAATTTAACATCTTACATGAACATCAAATGGGTTTCCGGAAAAACCGCTCCACCACACTAGCAATATACAAATATATGCAAAAGATTTTAGACGAAATAAACAATAAAAAAGTTGCAGTAGGTCTCTTGCTTGATATGAGCAAAGCCTATGACTGAGTTAATTTTAAAATCTTATTGTATAAACTATAACAAACAGGAGTCCGAGGAATAACCCACGATTGGTTCAAATCCTATCCCAGTAACCGCTGAGATCGAAAACATAAACTTTGAGACCGGTAAAATATCATACTGTAGATCCGACAGAGTCGCTGTAACCGGCTCTATCCCACAAGGTAGCGTCCTAGGATGTCTGCTTTTCCTTGTCGATGTAAACAATCAGCCTAACATAATGGACGACTATGGTGTTCTTTTTGCAGGTGCCATATCCGTGTTACTGCACTGTTCAAATATGAATGAATTAGAATCTAAGCTAAACCTAACATTAGATAACATTATGCTTTGGCTCGAATCACATCATTTACAACTTAACTTAAATAAAACAAAACCCATCTATTTAAACCATATCAAAAAACTGGATTGCATACTAACACAAGAACACAAAACTGAAAACCGCAGATACAAAGTATATTAAGCAAAATGTCATCATTTATTTATGCTCTACGGCGCCTCAAACGGGTAACTGATTTCAAACAGCTCTCACCGCATACTACGCTTACGCATATTCGGCAATGTCCTACGGCATTATTCTCTGAGGAAATTCATGAGATGTTCACAATGTTTTATATTACAAAAAAAAAGTATACGAGTACTAACTAACATAGACCAGCTAGACTCATGTAAAGCTTACTTCATTAAATAATAGAATCCTAACAACTACTAACTAACAACTAACAACAATTAAATATAATTACTTAGATACTATTTCGATATCTCTATTAATGATTAATTATAATTAAATGTTCGTAGATTCTAATAATAAATATAGATTGTATTGTACTGTATTGCTATTGTTCTTATTGTATTGCAAGCTGGTCAAACTGACGTTATATAAAATGTTTTTGTTTGTTTATATAAATTTAACGCAAATTTTCGTTGCGAAACAAATTACAAAAACACAATTTTGAAAAAATTTCCACGAGCAGGATTTGAACCTGCACCCTTCTGACATACCGGGTCAGGTGCTCTCAATCGTGGTTCTAACCAGCCCGCCGAAATTATTCAACACTATTTAAAGTTTGACGTTATATACTTATATTTATACCTAGATTTTTAAAATAGCTAGCCCTCTTGTTTGCTGTGCCCTAGCAGGGCGTCGCATGTATAGCTTTGCTTGTGTTTTAACACCTCGTCTAATGAAATGCGATATGCTATAAATAAATAAATAGATAAACGCATTTCACCCGAAATAAAAACTACTGAGGACGAAAGGCAACATTGTTAAGATGATATATTATATTTATAGTGGTTGCTAGCAGGCGGACCGGTGGCGGCGCGGCAAACATAAAGAATAAACGAATAAAATAAGTTTATTTTAAACACACACAAGAGGCCGTCAAATCGATCAGATGGCGGGAAATAGCATACATAATAATGGAGGTTACAGCAAGAGTTACTCCCCCCGTCCTAGCCGTACCACAGATGTGGGGAATACCATCACCCCACACTTCCCGCGAACAACTCCTCAAAGCGTAGACCCGACGCAGGAGCAGCGCCCGAAAGGACCACCTCCCATGGCCATACCAACCTGTTGGTTATAAAGGCCGAATCGTGGGAGCTGCGCGCGGAACCTGCATCTACACTCAGCCGCGCGCAATTCTTGACTCCTACTACAAATTATTTACTCTGGGCATGACGTCCACTATCACAGGCTTCACCGGCGGGTTTCCTGCTCAATGCCTAGCCGAGCCTACTCTACGCCTAGCCGCCAAGCCGCCTAGCGTGAACAGTAGGTCGTGAATGACTGCCAGTTCTCGGGAGCGATAAACGGGTACCCGGGGTTTTTAGTGGGTCGGCCATACTATCGGGCCTGCATACATATTTCCGCGAAGTTGACCCCCGCGGGATGATTCCTTAATCGACTTTTACCAGAACAAAAATGGCAGTAAGGCTACCAAGATCCCCTTGAGAGTAAGTGGAAAAAGCAATGAATAGAGACGACCATTAAATTCTAATTATTCTCACCAGTTTCAGTGTCATGGTGTCGTGGCGTCGGCGTTGTCCAATCAACAAAATTAATGTAGCATACCTGTCTTGTGTTTTATACGAATAAACAGCGTTTAGGGAAACACCTGTACACACATACGCAATACCTATTTAAGATATTACAGTTATTTCTATTGGTAAATTAATTTTTGGAACCGTCCTTTAACCTATATATACATTAATTAAATTATTATGTACACACGGCGGCACATCAAGTTCCCCCCCCCCCCCCTCCCTATATAACTATAGCTACGCTACACACGACACAGAGAATCGTAGGAAAAAGACTTCCGTGCGACACTTCGTTGGCCACGATCACGATCACGATGCGCTAGCGTTTGTGTAGTAACAAGCGCCTACGAAGCTTTGTTTTAATTTTACGGCACTTTGGACCTTATTTCAACAGAATAAAAATAAGGAATGGATTGGTTTTTCAAATGATCCTTAATATACAGTCAGGTCATAAATTCTGGCACATGTTTAACATAAAATAATTGAGACAAGTTTATTCATTATGTAACCATTTATATACCAAAATGAACTTAACAAAACAAAGATTCTTATGACAATAAAGTTTATTCAAAATGACCTCCGTGATTTTGAATACAGGCCTTCAATCTGCGCGGCCAGTCGTCTATCGCAGCACGAACGAGGTCCATGTCAATATCGGCGGCTGCCTTAATCAAGGATGTCTTGAGTGACTCCAAATTGGGATGAGGCTTTGAGCACGCCTTTTCCTCCAAGTGTTGCCATATCTTGTAATTTAACGGACTCAAATCTGGACTGGAGGAGGGCCAGTCTTCGTGCCGGATGAAGTCATATTCACGCGCCGCCAGCCAGTCTTGTGTGCTCTTCTCTCTATGAGCTGGCGCCGAATCTTGTTGGAATACCCAGTGCCTGTTATTGAATATGGTATGAGAAACAGGTTCCACAAGGTTCGTCAGCACTGTATTTTGATACACAACTGCATTCGTTTTTACACCTTTCTCACAAAAAGGTACACACGGCGGCACATCAAGTTCCCCCCCCTATATAACTATAGCTACGCTACACACGACACAGAGAATCGTAGCAAAAGGACTTCCGTGCGGCATGTTGGCCAATCACGATGCGCTAGCGTTTGTGTAGTAACAAGCGCCTACGAAGCTTTGTTTAGATTTTACGGCACTTTAAACCTTATTTCAACAGAATAAAAATAAGGGATGGATTGGTTTTTCAAATGATCCTTAATACATTGCAATAAGATGTATTTTCACACTACGGTTTCACACACCTCACACCCTGCGTTTGCGCACGCACACAGATGTCTTTTCAATCGTTTCTTGTTTTTTGAACTTTTTTTTTTTTGGCATGAGGCCGGGGCCAGCCAGTAGTCAAATGTTATTTTACGCCTTGCGTTGCGTTTGCGTGCTGTGATTTTGCGAAGTGCGAGACTCTATCGGCAGAGTTGGTGATTGTGGTGATAATGGCGCTACAACTAACTCCTGAGCAGCGGCAACTCAATAGTGGTGTTGAGAGAAGCCGGCTATTCTATAAAAGATATAGAAAGGACTGGGATAACAGTGAGTGAGATTGCTTTTATGTCAAGTTTTTATGGGTTTTATGGGTGGTTGTGGTACAGTCGTTGTTTCTGATTTCCATGAAACGAGTGCTTTAGCTACTTACCTTGGGATCAGAACAATGTATGTGATGTTGTCTAAATATTTATTTATTATATTTTATTAAGCATTAAGGGGTTTTCTTTAGTCAATCGTCTTATTTGTAAGACAAAGTAGGTATAGTTAGGTAATGATTACAGATCATAGTGAAAGTTTAGTGATTCTCGAATCGAATTGAATTTCTCTATATTTTTGACACTAAATTTATATTGTCATTTTTTTTTTTTTTTTAAAAACGATGTGGAAATTAGAGTCCATTTCATCTCATAGTTCCATTGCCCTATCTGTTGGCAGCACATTTCAGTGGATCTTTATTTCTGTGAGGCTAAGGTTGCTTTTGCAACGAATTTAATTTTACTGATAACGTTCAATATTTTTTTTTTTTTTTTTTTTTTTTTTTCCAATAACGTGCGACTAGCTGAAGCGCAATATTCTATTTTTGTATTTTGTTTTCATTTTTAGCCACAAATGGTTTTTGATTTCTGTTTCTAAAGAATAAATACCTACCTATAGTTTTTTTTTTTTTTTTTTTTTTTTTTTTTAAATGTTATTTTACATTTATGCATTTGTGCAAATTACAAATATTTTTAATGTAACTTCCTTACTACTTAATGTGTTGTAAACCTATTTAAGATTTTTCAATATTGAGATAAGGTAATTTCTACGAAATGCTTTTACACTTTATTTCATTTATTGTTGTTGATTATTACTTTATAATATTTATTAACATTCCTCAGATTTTTATTTTTATCTGATAAGATGAGAAACTTTGAAAAAAAATAAAGATAATAATAATAAACTTTAATAAACTATAGGTAACATAAATAAATATGAGACAACATCACATACATTGTTCTAATCCCAAGGTAAGTAGCTAAAGCACTCGTTTCATGAAAATCAGAAACAACAACGGTACCACAACCACCCAGACCCGACTGTTGGAATATCCAACATTTTATAGTTGCAACACTTTTAGCATGGCAACACAATGTAAAAAAGGGGTTAAAATTGTATCCGTTTCCGTTTTGTCTTTTTTTTTTTTTTTTTTTTATGTGGTGTTGGACCGAATACACGCGATAGCATTAAATTGTCTTTTTATTAATTGAACCATCATCCTAATTACAATACAAAACCACAGTCCGTTGCTTTAACACTGGTCCTTCGCATTTTTACAATAAAAAGGCAGTCAATCGCATTAGTAGTGCAGGAAGTGCTGTGCAGTTTTAATTCAGTGCCGCGAGTTTTTAGAAAGCATTTGGAAGACGCCAGCTAGCTAGCCGCCTACCGATTCAACCATAAAACTATAAAAAAAAAAAAAAAAAAAAGGCTATTCCATTTCAAGAAGCAATCATCATTGTCAAGATATTCATCGTCGACACGAATGTAATAAGTCGCCTCGCTGACCGCCATTTTTGTCAACGCAACATCTCAACATTATCGTCATCAGCCATAATGCAGCACGGCGCATCTCGAAGCCGCCATTCATTGGTTTTTGCGTGACAACGTCATCCGAGTCTGCAACCTTATTGGCGGAGAGAAGTTTTGCCACCTGTCGCCGAGCGTCTGAGTCGGTCGAGCGAGCAAGCTAGCCAACCCAAGCATCAACAAGCATTCTTTTCCTGTGTTGTGCGCGGACGCCATTATTGCGTCTAGTTTTATTATACATTCATTCATAATAGTGGACTTTAAGTTTAACAAATGTCTAGTTCTGATGAAAATGAAAACAATGTACAAGATAGTAAGCTTGCTTTGCTACGCAAGCGTGCCGCAACAAAAGGAGCTCTTACAAAAATGTTCAATTCCTGTAAAGAGTTATCAACACGTGGGGACGTCAACCCTCACGTCCTTGCAATAAAAGAGGAGCGTATCAAGGCTTCTTTTACAATATCGAAAAGTTCGTTTTCGACATTGACCCGACCGGGAATCGAACCCGGGACCTCAGAGTTAGCGCCGCCCGGACTTTGGGCGTGCAAGCCACTCGGCTACGGAGGTCGTCAAAGATATTTTTTTTTTTTTTTTTTTTTTTTAAGTGCTGATTTTTAAATAGTATTCTTATAAAAATATTACCTACTGGCTTTAAGATTGTATTACTCGTGTATACTAGTAAACTATTTGACTTAAGTGTTGTTAGTTTATTTAGATTATTTTAAGAAAGTTAGTTCTTATCTATGTTGTTGATATGATAATAATGTTAACTTGTTGATATTAAAAATACCTTGAAAATGGTTTTTTTTTTTTTTTTTTTTTTTCATACAAGAATAAAGTTGCATAAACATCCTTAGTGCTATAGGAAAAAAAAAAAAAAAAAAGATGACAAGTGCTGCTAACGTAACGGCAAAGTAGAAATAAATTCTTAAAAAAAAAAAACATGTCTATTATGTGTTTTTCTATTTAGAGAACCCGTTTAATTCTATTTGTTGTTGCGCCCTTTAACATGATGCTTCGAGTATTATACATTACCTACCTAAGTATGTGCAATTTCAAGTAGGTATCATGATTAATGGTGGTCTCCAAGATTTAATCAAACAGTATAAAATCGCTTTAGGTATACTGTTTACTTACCTACTTTAATTATCTTCGTCGAAGACAAAACAATTCAGGTGAGATCGTTTGCTCAGGTAAAATATCAGAATCTCAATAGATAAGTATCACAGCAGGGTTCGATTCAACAATTTCATACCTGTTATTGTTTGTAAAGATTTTGTAGGTATGTGTGCAGAAATAACATTAAAAGCTAAACCTATTTATAATTAATAACGATGACATAGTTGTTTACTACACGAGTAGATATTAATCTGAACGCGTTGACCCAAAAAAAAAAAAAAAAAAAAAAGGTTAGGTTAGTTTAGGTTAGGTTACACGCCTTCCACATGCTTCCTCCTGGCGAACCTGAATCACGCTGCCGGGGCGCAGGACTTGTTCTTGCAGTCCATGGCGGAGTGGTCGGTTGACGTAGGCGTGGCTTCCGAGCCATACAGTGTCCCACCTAGACCAAACTGGGCGGTGGACACAAGGAAGTCGGTAGCGATCTTTTCTGCACAAAAGCCGACGTCGCCATCTTTCGTGGTGAAGGAGTCGGGACCGGGCTATGTATCAACAAAATGGGGAGACGTTGTTGTAATCGGCGTCTATTTCTCGCCCAACAGGCCACTGTCCGACTTCGAGACCTATATGGCAACACTCGGGGCTGTAGTCAGGCGCGCTGCGCCGCTACCAGTGGTGCTGATGGGAGACCTTAATGCAAAGGCTGCTGCATGGGGTTCTCCCAGAACCGACCCACGGGGGGACCTAGTCGTGGATTGGGCTGTGGAAGTTGGGCTCTCGATCCTTAACCGGGGGTCCGTTAACACCTGCGTGCGAGAACAAGGCGGCTCCATCGTGGATGTTTCGTTCGCCACGCCCTCTGTCGCCACACGGGTTTCCGGTTGGAAGGTACTGGTGGACGTGGAAACCCTCTCCGATCACCGGTACGTGAAGTTCGAGGTCAGGGCCTCAAGGAGTGTCAGTCGCCCCCTCAGCAGTACAACATCCTCCTTTCCGCGCTGGTCGCTTAAAAAACTCGATAGGGAACTGCTGATGGAGGCGGCGTCTGTGCAGGACTGGTTCTCCCAACCTGTGTCAAACGACCCAGATGTTGAAGCCGCGTGGCTTAAAGGGGCTCTTACAAGAGCATGCGATGCAGCAATGCCGCGTGTGAGGTGTCCTCCCCATAGGAAGGCAGTGTACTGGTGGAGCGAGGAACTGACGGATCTCCGCGTGGCTAGCATTGCGGCGCAGAGAGCCTATACGCGGCAGCGCAGGAAGCGTAGGCGGGACCGCGAACTAGAGGGCGTGCTCAAGGCAGCCTATAAGGCCGCCAAGAAAGAACTGCAGCTGGCGATCTGCAACGCAAAGATCGCTGCCAGGCAGGAGATGCTCAACGGGTTAAACGCCGATCCTTGGGGGCGCCCGTATCGCACGGCTCGGGGGAAACTCCGCAGTCTAGGCCCCCCAGTCACGGAATCCTTAGAGCCTTCTGTGTTGCGGAACGTGATTGCCAGTCTCTTCCCGGACCGGCCAGAGCACGTCCCGCCTCCCATGGCCCCGCCCAGGCACTTCAGCCAAACAGCTGATGATGCCCCGATACCGGCCATTACTACAGGCGAGTTAGGCGCGGCGTACCTCCGGCTACGCAGCAAGAACACTGCCCCCGGCCCTGACGGCATTCCGGGCAAAGTTTGGGTCCTGACAGAGGAGCTTCTTAAGGACCGCCTCAGACAGGTGCTTGACGTGTGCCTACAAACTGGGTGGTTCCCCTCTCTCTGGAAGGACGGGCGACTGGTGTTGCTCAGAAAGGAGAACCGGCCGGCGGATGACCCATCGGCGTACCGGCCAATTGTACTGCTGGACGAGGCAGGAAAGCTCTTCGAGCGTGTCCTCGCCAAGCGCATCTCGTGCCACCTGTCCAACGTGGGTCCGGACCTTTCCGACTGCCAATACGGCTTTAGGGAGGCTCGGTCCACCATAGATGCTATAAGGCACGTGAAGGCGCAGTCAGAGGAGGCAATCGAAAGGGGAGAAGTGGTGCTCGCGGTGTCCTTGGACATTGCAAATGCATTTAACTCTCTCCCCTTCGCCTGCATTGAGGAGGCCCTTCGCCACCACTGCGTCCCGTATTACCTGCTAAGGATCGTACGCAGTTACCTACGTGGCAGAAGGGTCACTTACCAAGTGAAGGGCGGAGCTGTGAAGAGCAGAGCGGTGACGTGCGGTGTTCCACAGGGGTCGGTTCTAGGGCCACTCCTGTGGAACATAGGATATGACTGGGTGTTGCGGGGTGCGCTATTGAGGGGCCTCAATGTCGTGTGCTATGCAGACGACACTCTGGTTACTGCCCGCGCCAACTCATTCCAGTCGGCAGCCCGCCTGGGCACGGTCGGTGTGACGCATGTGGTGAGGCGAATTGAGAGCCTCGGTTTAAAGGTGGCACTCCATAAAACTGAGGCCCTATACTTCCACGGGGCCCGGAAGAAGCTGCCCGATGATAAACACATCACTATCTCGGGCGTTCGCGTTGAAATAGGAACGGCAATGAAGTACCTTGGGCTGGTGCTTGACGGAAGGTGGCGCTTTGATGAGCACTTTAAGCGCCAAGCTCCAAAGCTAGTGAGGGCGGCGGCAGCCCTCGGTAATCTGTTGCCGAACCTCGGAGGTCCGTCCGCAAGCGTACGAAACCTCTATATGGGGGTGGTGCGGTCGATGGCCCTGTACGGCGCGCCTGTGTGGGTCGACTCTCTGACCACTACGAACAGGGCCCTATTGCGGAAACCGCAACGGGTCATAGCGGTCAGAGCTGTTCGAGCATACCGCACAGTGTCCTACGAGGCGGCATGCGCGCTGGCAGGTACCCCACCCTGGGATCTGGACGCAAACGTCTTGGCCGAGATGTACGAGCGGTCGGCACACGCTCGTAGGCAAGGTGGCCGGGCGATGCCAGAAGAAGTTCGCCGATGGCGCGAGCGTGCACAGAGGGTGACGCTTCGCAAGTGGCAAGAAAGGCTGGAGCAGCCGACAGCCGGTGTTTCAACCATCGGCGCGGTACGGCCCGTTCTCAAAGAATGGGTCGGCCGCAAGTTTGGATCCCTCTCTTTCCGGCTGGTGCAGATTCTCTCGGGGCATGGCTGCTTCGGGAGATATCTGTGCCGCGTAGCTGGGAGGGAGGAGACGACGGTGTGCCATCAATGTGGCGCATCAAACGACACAGCGATACACACACTGTCGGAGTGCCCTGCGTGGGCGTTAGAGCGTGCTGAGTTGCGCGCTGTTGTGGGTCACGACCTCTCTTTGCCAGCACTAGTCGAGGCTATGCTGGCCGCTAAAAGGTCGTGGGAGGCCGCTCTCGCATTTTGTGAGACGGTCATGTCGCACAAGGAGGCGGCGGAGCGCGAACGGGAGGAAGATCCTCTCTCGGGAGCAATTCGCAAAAGGAGGACGGGGAGACGGCGACGTGGGTTCGCCCAACTCCTTCCCCCCTAAGCGAGCCTGCGGTGTGGCTGGACGGAAAAAGTCCTCCACTCGCATAAAGGCACGCAAGCCTGGCTCTGGGGTCGGCCCCGTTGTTCCGGGCCTTCCCCCAGCTCGACTATCGAGCAGAAGTCGTCCTAAGACGCCCGCCGGAGGGGGTCGCTGCGGTAGAATCGCCAGCTCGATTGCCCGGGGCTCTCCCCTCCCTAATGACGGATGACGGAACAACCCGGTGGTTTTAGTGGGTCGGGCAGAACATCGCCCATCCCCACATACCCCGACAACGGGTCAAGCCAATAGCCACTGCTCCCCGTGGGAAGATCTGGACGCAGATTTCCACCGGGTCAAAAAAAAAAAAAAAAAAAAAAGTTTAGGTTAGGTTGGGGTGTGTGTCGGGTGACCTCCTCGTGGTACACCCTGGGCAACGGGCAGCCTCAACATCCTCCTCCTCGAGAGGAGTCTGCTGTGAGACTGGCTGGCTAACAACCCGACACAGGCGGGAGCCCCTTCTGGGCCCTGCACCTCCAACGTGCGTGCCCACTTTGGGTCGCACACTCGCTGCTCCTTCTGAGCAGCTTTGAGAGGAGTTTTGACGGCGCCCCTTCTGGGCGTCGTTACACGGGGGGGAAAAGGGTAGTTCGGCGCCCCCTCTGGGCGTCGCTTCAAAAGACGGCCGCCCCTTAAGGGTTCTTAGGTCGCAACGGGGGGAAGGGGAACACTGCGAAAGCAGTGTAACGGGGGTTTACGCCAGCCCCCGATCATCGTAAACCACTGCGGTTCCTGCAACGACCCCCACTCGCGGCGTTGTGGGGTACGCGGGTTCCGTGGTGGAGCGAGGGCTTGCCTTAACCGGCCGGCCGCGTGAAGGACACACTATAAAACCCGAGAGAAAACTCGTAAAAACCTGCCAATACTTCCCGACCTTGGCAGTCGATAGGGTTCCCTGCGCATGAGGCCACTGCGCAGGGTGACATTTAGTTGCTCTCATAATCGTGGGAACAACTATGGCAAAAATTTTTTCTGACGTTTGGGAGGAGATGGCGGAGTCTGATTCCAGATCCGCCGTTTCGGACGAAAGAGAGGTGGCTGGCGAGAGCCGTAAGAGGTCGCGTGCGCTAGATGAGGACATCGACAGTGATGACTTCTCTGGCGCGGAGTCGGTAAGGTCGAGTGCCTCAAAACGAGGTGCTTCCAGTCGTGGGCGAGGTGCTTCCCGGTTGAGGAAACCGGCACCGAGGGACCGTTCGCCCATGGTCTATCCTGATCCTAAGGATCTCGAGGACAACGGGGACGGTACACGCATCGGTTTGAAGGAGGCCTATGCGGAGTTACGTAGGCAAGAGCTCGCGGACCTGGACGCTGAGCTCGACGCCGAAAACCAAGCCGAAGGAAGGGCTGTTGCGGAGCTGCGCAAAAACAGCCGCACTCGGGATGAGGAATCCGCTGCCGTCCTCGGCACGGATCTGCAAGGCCTCCGCAAGGCGACAAAAGCGCAGCTGGCCAAAGATCGCCAAGCGCGCCAAGAGAAGGCGGAACAGCTCACTGTGAAGCAGTTGCGACGCAAGAAGCTCCTCGAGCAAGAGGAAATCGCCCGCCTCGCGAAAGAGGACGAGGCGAAAATAAGTGCTGCGGTGCGGCAGGTCATTCCGTGGTCTGCTGAGAAAGAGGGTCCATCAGCTGGACAGGTGCTTGAGCAGGGCATCCTGTGCGCGAAGGCAGTCTCAGAGGTGTCCAGGAAGTCCGGACACCTCAATGGCTCGTGCCAGTCTCAGCTGAACCATGCGGCCGACAACTTGCAGAGGGCGTTGTCAAACCTCACCTCGCGGTGCAGTTCGGACGAGACGGAGCGTCTGGAGTATGCCAACTCCAAGCTCACGAAGGAGGTGCAGGAGCTGAAGACTGAGGTCGAGGCCCTGCGTAAGGAAGTGGCGAGGATGAGGCGTTCCTCTCCTCGTGGTGAGGTCGCTCACCCTCCCCCCCCTCCGGATCTGTCGGTGATGACAACTGCTATCCAAGAGCTTCAGCGCTCGTTTAGCAGTTCCATCGGGGCACTAAGCTCCCGTCTGGACGGGCTCGAGGGCAGGCTCTCTGCGCCGGCTCGGCCCTCAGAGGGAGGTCATCCCGCAGCGTCTGGGAGAAGAGAGGAGTTCCCCCCTCTCCCCGCGCCAGGACCAAGACCGCCGAGATCGCGCGTATCGGCAAAACAGACTGCCCGCGTTGATGCAGCCCCCGTCGTGGGTTCCTCTACCGGCCCACCCCAGCAGACCACCAGCTTGGCCTCGGCTCCCCAAGGGGATTCCGAGAAGTGGGAGACGGTAACCCGCCGTCGCCGTCGGCGGAATAAGAAGTCGGCTGTAACTGCTGCGACTGCACCGACCACTACAGGTTGCGCAACTGCAGCTCAGCAGAGAGCGCCCCCTGCGACTGCTGCAAATGCTGCAGCCGGGAGGCCTAAGAGGAAGAGGACTCACCTGAAGAGGCCCAGGTCCACCGCTGTTGTGATACAGCTGAGGCCCGAAGCTATTGCCGATGGCGTAACCTATGCCCAGGTAATAAATCGGGCTAGGGCAGCTATCTCCCTGGAGGAAATTGGGATCCCGCAGGGCATGCGCACGCGGACTGCCCAGAACGGAGCCAGATTGCTGGAGATCCCTGGAGTCAACAGCGCTGATATGGCTGACCGACTGGCCGTGCGACTCAGAGAAGTCGTCGATGAGGTGGCATCAATCGTCCGACCCGAGAAGTGCGCAGATGTGCGCATATCGGGTCTGGACGATTACATCACATCGGAGGACATAGTTGTGGCTGTGTCCCAAAAGGGAGGTTGTGCGCGCGAGCGCGTCAAATTGGGGGCAGTAAGAGACGGCCCTAACGGCACTTACTCTGTTCTTGTGCGGTGTCCGATAGGGGCCGCTAAGAAGCTGAGCACTGATGGCAGACTGCACCTGTACTGGACAACAGCACAAGTGGAAGTGTTCGCCCCACGTCCCATGCGCTGTTTCAGGTGCATGGGCATGGGCCATGCAAGACTGCGATGCCCGTCAGATGTGGACCGCAGTGAAATTTGCTTTCGCTGTGGTCGCTCGGGGCACAAAGTTTCGACGTGCACCGCAAAGGAGCCACGCTGCGCCGTATGCAGCGATAGAGGACGGCCATATGGGCACGTTATGGGGAGCAGGATCTGCAACCCCCCTGTCAAAAGGGCGCGGGAAGCGATTCCTAGAGCGCGGAGCACTGTGCGGAGGGAGCCCGCCGAGACAGAGCCTGTTGAGGCGATGGATGAGGTGGAGGCGGAGGAGGAGGCGTTGTCAGAGGCGGAGACCCTGACTTCGCAACACAGCAGTGCGTTCGAGGACGCTGCGTCAACGCTGCCAATACGGCCGTCCGCGGTCGCTGCCCGGCGAGGGCCGGCGAGGGAAGGCAGCTTCTAGCTGTCTGTATTCGCTGAGAGGGTAGTCCCAAAACGGACTTTACAGTGCGAATGCGCTGAGATCGGGGGTGTGACAACCACCGGCTAACGGGGGTGCCGAGGATCAATATTTCACAGACAGGAAACTCGGACCCCTGGCGTCGGACAAGATGGCGATCCCCAGTGTTTTTGGCAGGTAGGCCTGTGCGTTTTAATCGTTTCCCCTCCCTCTTTCTTCTCGGCGTTTTTGCGCCGGGTAAGGGAGACGGACGGGCCAGGAGAGTCCTGTACCTCACGCCTATTGCCCCTTATTGGGGATGCGTGTTGTAATTTACATAAAGATTTTCACTGGGATAAAAAAAAAAAAAAAAAAAAAAAAAGTTTAGGTTAGGTTAGGTTGGTGCACCCTGGGCAACGGCTGGTTCCAACAGTCTCCCGCTCTGGCGTGTAGTAGACGCTTGAACCCAGCCGGCTGACATCTGACTAGGCGGGGTCCCTTCTGGACCTTGCAGCTCCCATATGTGGCCCACTCTGGGTCACATAACTCACTTTTCCATCAGAACAGTGAGAGGAGTTACTGACGGCGTCCCTTCTGGGCGTCGTACCAAAAAGACGGCCGCCTCTTCAAGGTTCTCAGGTCGCACGGGGGGGAAGGGGGCACCGGTGAGAGCGGTGCAACCGGGGTTTACGCCAGCCCCGAAGTCGGTATCTGCTCTTTCGCTGCAACGACCCCACCACTGGCGCCGTGGGTACGCGGTGACTGGGCAGACCGGAGGCCCAATGGCCAAGAGAAGGAAAACTCACTAACACCCCGGAGAACACCGGCTAAAAACCTGTCGGTAC
The DNA here is from genome assembly GCA_949315975.1 of Eudonia truncicolella. NCBI lineage: Eukaryota > Metazoa > Arthropoda > Insecta > Lepidoptera > Crambidae > Eudonia > Eudonia truncicolella. Next base: position 9,339,062 of record OX438851.1, read on the forward strand.
CTCCCGCCCCCGACAGTACATAGGGCACCCTCGGCGTGTGGACGACGCGTGGGTGATGTTTTTGGTCCGGGGAAGGGCAGCCCCTAAAGTGCCATAGTGAGGGGGGGAATGGCAACCCGGAAATTGCCAACCCAAAAATGACGAGCAGATCTCAAAAAGTATTTCCCCAGGAGGGTACCCACCGACAGGTGGGAGAACCCCTCCCCGGGACTAGCAAGTCGGGCGCTAAGTCGCCCGTCTCGTTGGCCCCGGGCATGCCCCTCGTATCTGGGGGGGGCAAAGTTCTGCGCAGTAGGGTGTTGGAGGCGGTGGATGTGCCGGATTCTGATGACGAATTCGGAGAGGTGACGGGCATGGACGCAGCTGTCGACGGCCGGAAACGGCGATACGACGTTGCGGACATCGAAAGCGATGCCGATGAACTTTTGTCGGAGGTGGAACCGAGGCCTTCCGGAGCCAAGGTTTCGTCAGGAGCCAGAGGCCGAGCTACCCGCAATCGCTGCGAGGTGCCATCTGAGCAGCAGGCGCGGAAGAAGCGGGCTGAAAAAGAGGATCGGCTTTTTCTGTCGGTAGAGGAAGCCGAGTACGAGGAGTTACTAGAGCAGTACTATCGACAGTACTGCTCTCCCAAAGCGGTGGCAGGGGTGGAGGATGTTGCCTTAAAGGAAGCCGCTAAGGAGGGAACGGGAACCAGCAAGGGCCGTGGTCCCAAAACCGTGCCTAAAGGGAAGTCGGCCGGGCCGTTAAGCCTGCGACTCTTTCCTCTGCCCGAGGAAGAGTCCGAGGTGACCCCCTTGGACCTCGTTCCGGGCACTGGAAGGTCTGCATCCAGAGTGGCTGAGGAGGTGCAACATCCTCCTAAAGAGGTGTGGTGGGAGTCTGGTCCCGATGACCCCATGACGGCGATGGAGGTGCAGATGTTGGGAGACGCATGTGCTCGCATCATCGCAGAGGTGTCCCATAAGTCGGGAAACCTCAAGGGGAGCATGCAGAGGGCGCTCAATGAGTCGACCAAGACGTTGAGCAGGTGCCTGTCGAACCTGGCATCCAGGTCGGCCTCGGCGGAGACGCGCTGCACCGAGGTGGCTAATACTCGTCTTCGAGACGAAGTGGGAAGATTGAGTGCCGAGGTGCAGGCACTCAAAAAAGAACTGGCAGAGGTCAGGGGCTCTCGTACGGGATCTCCTCCCCCAGCATTGCCGGAACAGCAGATGCGGGCTATCTGCGCCGAGTTGAAGAGTGCCCTGGTCGCTTCTGTCGGTGCCATTGGCACGAGACTCGACGGCCTGGAGGCTAGATTGGCTGCGCATGAGACGCGCCCTAGTTTTGTGTCCGAGAGCCGCCCTAGCCTGGAGGATTTCCCTCCTATAACGGAGTCGCCGCGTCGGTGGCGCAGGACAATCACTCCGGTTGACCTGCCCATCGACCTAGTTGGAGAGCTGACCCCTCGCGGACCTTCGACCCAGCCGGGTCCCAGTAGGGCATCTTTACCGCCAACGGCCCAGCCCGAGCCGTGGGTGGACGTGCCCAAGGGTAAGCGAGGCAGGAAGAAGAAGGGACAGGGAGTGCCCGTATCGACAGGCGCCCCTCCAGTGGGACCTCTCCCACCACGGACTCCGGCAGCTCGCCCTGCGACGATGCGTGACCGCTCTGCACCGCAGGTGCCGCGAGCGACGCCAAGCCGAAGGAAGAGGAGACGCGGAGGAGGAGGGAGGCTGAAACCGCCCACAACTGCTGCCGTCGTGCTGCAGCTGAGGCCGGAGGCCATTTCAAACGGGGTGACCTACAGCCAGGTGATTGCGAGGGCCATACAGGCTATTCCGCTCACCGAACTCGGCATCGAGGAGGGCTTACGGACTAGGATGTCTGCCACGGGTGCTCGTTTGTTCGAGGTCCCGGGGGCAGAGAGCGGCGCGAAGGCCGACAAGCTCGCCATAAGGCTTGAGCAGGAGTTGGGGGACGTGGCAACGATCGTTCGTCCAGAGAAGAGCGCAGAGCTGCGCATCTCTGGATTCGACGAGTATGCCACGTCCGAGAAAGTCGCCGCGGCAGTGGCGCTTAAGTCGGGGTGCTCCATAGAGAGCGTGAAGGTAGGGGCCATAAGACGGGGCCCCAACTATGCTGGTTCGGCGATCGTGCGTTGCCCCATGCGAGCGGCGAAGTCGCTGGTCTCCGTCGGCAAATTGTTCCTGGGCTGGAGCTTTGCCTCGGTGGTGGCCCTTGAGCCCCGCCCGCTTCGGTGCTTCCGTTGCATGGGTGTGGGCCATGCCAGGCCAAGATGCCCGGCGCAAACCGACCGCAGTGGATTCTGTTTCCGCTGTGGTCGGGCTGGGCACAAGATGGTTGAGTGCACAGCCAAAGTGCCTCGGTGTGACGTCTGTGCCGACGCTGGCAAGCCCCATGGGCATGTGATGGGCGGCAGGGGTTGCAGTCCCCCCGCCACCAGGGCCCTAGGCCTGGTAATCAGGGCTGCCGCGACTGACCCCCGTCAGGTGGGAGAAGAGGAGGTGATGGAGACGGTGGAGGAGCCACTCCCGTCTCCTAAAGTCCCTACGACCAACCACCCCAATGTCTCTCTCGAGAGAGACACAGGGTCGGAAGGCGGTAGGGTGGTAGAGGTGGAGGACCCGGGCGAGGGCCCGAGCGGGTCCACCACTCCTGCGTGGGACAGGCCACGCGCACCAGACGGGCGGTTCAAAGCCGCAGTGAAACCCACACCGAAGACCGGCCCCCCCACGTCCGGGGGGCCTCGCTGACCTGGGGCACAAAGGTCAGTTGAGGGACGCTAACAGCGTAGCCGGTGGAAAGCGCGGCACAATATCTTCGGACAGCTCCCGCGCTAACCACGTTATCGGTGTGAGGTTTCCCCAGGGGTTTTAGTGGGTCGGCCGCGTTTTTAGGTCAACCCCACATATCCCGTAGATCGCCCCAGTCTACGGGAACTTGGTCAGCAAGTTTCCCCTGGGAAAAAAAAAAAAAAAAAAAAAAAAAAAAAAAAAAAAAAAGGTTAGGTTAGGTTAGGTTGGGGTGTGTGTCGGGTGACCTCCTCGTGGTACACCCTGGGCAACGGGCAGCCTCAACATCCTCCTCTTCGAGAGGAGTTTGCTGTGAGACTGACTGGCTAACAACTCGACACAGGCGGGAGCCCCTTCTGGGCCCTGCACCTCCAACGTGCGCGCCCACTTTGGGTCGCACACTCGCTGCTCCTTCTGAGCGGCTTTGAGAGGAGTTTTGACGGCGCCCCTTCTGGGCGTCGTTACACGGGGGGGAAAAGGGTAGGTCGGCGCCCCTTCTGGGCGTCGCTTCTAAAGACGGCCGCCCCTTAAGGGTTCTCAGGTCGCAACGGGGGGAAGGGGAACACTGCGAAAGCAGTGTAACGGGGGTCTACGCCAGCCCCCGATCATCGTAAACCACTGCGGTTTCTGCAACGACCCCCACTCGCGGCGTTGTGGGGTACGCGGGTTCCGTGGTGGAGCGAGGGCTTGCCTTAATTGGCCGGCCGCGTGAAGGACACACTATAAAACCCGAGAGAAAACTCGTAAAAACCTGCCAATACTTCCCGACCTTGGCAGTCGTTAGGGTTCCCTGCGCATGAGGCCACTGCGCAGGGTGACATTTAGTTGCTCTCATACTCGTGGGAACAACTATGGAACCAATTTTTTCTGACGTTTGGGAGGAAATGGCGGAGTCTGATTCCAGATCCGTCGTTTCGGACGAAAGAGAGGTGGCTGGCGAGAGCCGTAAGAGGTCGCGGGCGCAAGTTGAAGACATCGACACTGATGACTTCTCTGGCGCGGAGTCGGTGAGGTCGAGTGCCTCAAAACGAGGTACTTCTAGTCGTGGTCGAGGTACTTCCCGGTCGAGGAAACCGGCAAGGAGGGGCAGTTCGCCCATGATTTATCCCGATCTTAAGGATCTTGAGGATAACGGGGACGGCACACGCATCGGCCTGAAAGAGGCGTATGCGGAGTTACGGAGGCAAGAGCTCGAGGACCTGGACGCCGAGCTCGACGCCGAGAACGAAGCCGAGGAAAGGGCTGTTGCGGAGCTGCGCAAAAACAGCCGCATTCGGGATGAGGAATCCGCTGCCGTCCTCGGCACGGATCTGCAAGGCCTCCGCAAGGCGACGAAAGCGCAGCTGGCCAAAGATCGCCAAGCGCGCCAAGAAAAGGCGGAGCAGCTCACCGCGAAGCAGTTGAGGCGCAAAAAGCTCCTCGACCAAGAAGAAGTCGCCCGCCTCGCGAGAGAAGACGAGGCGAAGATCGCCAATGCCGTGCGGAAGGTCATCCCGTGGTCGGCAGAGCGGGACGGTTTGACCGCTGCCCAGGTGCACGAGCAGGGCATCTTGTGCGCGCGGGCAATTACCGAGGTTTCCAGGAAGTCTGGAAACCTAAAAGGTACGTGTCAGGGGGAGCTCAATAACGCTGCCAACAACCTGCAGCGTGCTCTGTCCAACCTCACCTCGCGGTGTATGTCGGACGAGACGGAGCGCTTGGAGTACCAAAACTCCAAGCTCGTCAAGGAGGTGCAGGACCTCAAATCTGAGGTAGAGGCTCTGCGTAGGGAAGTGGCAAGAGTGAGGCGTTCTTCTCCTTGTGCAGAAGTCGCTCACCCCCTTCCCCCTTCAGACCTATCTGTGATGGCAACAGCTATTCAGGAGCTGCAACGCTCCTTTAGCACCTCGATTGGGGCACTGAGTTCCGTCTAGACGGGCTCGAGGTTGGGCTTTCTGAGCCGGCTCGGCCCTCAGAGGGAGGACGTCCCCCAGCGCCTAGGAGACGGGAGGAGTTCCCCCCTCTCCCTGCGCCAAGACAAGGACCGCCGATAACGCGAGCAATCAGCGACGAGGGCAGCCCGTGCAACCGCGGCCCCACTGCTGGTCCCACCGACCCACCGCAGCAGACCATCAGCTCCGTCTCGGCTCCCCCTGTGGATGTCGAGATGTGGGAGACGGCCACTGGCCGTAAACGGAGGAGGAGAATAACCGTCGTACGGAGACGGCTACAGGCACGACTGCCCCGGCCACATCAGGCCGCGCACCTGTGGCCAGTCGAGGAGCGCCCCCTGCGCCTGCTGCAGCCCCAAAAAGGGCTAGAAGAGGGAAGACGAGCCTCAAAAGGCCGAAGTCTACAGCTGTGGTTATCCAGCTGAAGCCGAAGCCATCGCTAGCGGCGTTACCTATGCCCAGGTGATGGTTCGGGCCGCAGAGGCCTTTTCGCTGGAGAGCCTTGGCATCAAGGAGGGGCTCCGTACCCGCACAGCCCAGAACGGTGCCAGGCTGCTAGAGATCCCCGGGGTTGATAGCGCCAATCTGGCAGACCGACTGGCTGAGCGGCTCCGAGAGGTCGTTGATGACGCGGCAACAGTCGTCCGGCCCGAGAAGTGCGCGGACTTGCGTATCTCGGACATGGACGACTACATTACGGCTGAAGACATAGCCTCGGCAGTGTCCAGCAAAGGTGGTTGTGCGCGTGAGCGCGTGAAGGTGGGGACTATCAGGGACGGCCCTAATGGCTCCTGCTCCGTCCTTGTTCGCTGCCCGGTCGGGGCAGCAAAGGTGTTGAGCTCCGCCGGAAGACTGCTCCTGCGCTGGTCGTCGGTACGGGTGACGGTGCTCGATCCACGTCCCATGCGCTGTTTTAAGTGCATGGGCTTGGGTCATGCTAGGCTGAGGTGTCCCTCGGACGCCGATTACAGCGGAATTTGCTTTCGCTGTGGGCAACCGGGACACAAAGTGTCGACGTGCACCGCCAGAGAGCCGCGTTGCGCAGTGTGCATTGAGAGAGGGCGGCCGTACGGCCATGTCATGGGGAGCCGGGCATGCAACCCCCCTGTAAAAAGGGCGCGGGTAGCCATATCCAGAGCGCGGAGTACTGCGCAGAGGGAGCCTGCAGTTCCAGAGCCTGACGAGGCGATGGAAGAGTCAGAGGCATTTGAGGAGGCACTGTCAGAGGCTGAAACCCTGACCTCTCACCACAGTGTGGTGTTTGACGTTACCGCGTCGACGTCGTCCGCGGCCCCAGTCCGGCGAGGGCCGGTGAGGGAGGACAGCCCGGACATCCTGGATGTCCCGCTTGCGGAGAGGGTGGCCAAGTAGGGCCTTACTACGTACACCGTTGAGAGAGGGGGTGTAACAACCACCGGCCATGGGGGTCGCGTGGATTATATATCTACAGGTACCGCGTTGCCCTTAAAGTGTCGGTTGTGACGTAAGTCCCCAGTGTTTTTGGCAGGTAGGCCTGTGCGTTTTAATCGATTCCCCTCCCTCTCTCTTCTCGGCGTTTTTTGCGCCGGGTAAGGGAGACGGACGGGCCAGGAGAGTCCTGTACCTCACGCCTATTGCCCCTTATTGGGGATGCGTGTTGTAATTTACATAAAGATTTTCACTGGGATAAAAAAAAAAAAATAAAAAAAAAAAAAAAAAAAAAAAAAGGTGTGTGTCGGGTGACCTCCTCGTGGTACACCCTGGGCAACGGGCAGGCTCAACATACTCCTCCACGAGAGGAGCTTGCTGTGAGACTGACCGGCTAACAACCCGGCATAGGCGGGAGCCCCTTCTGGGCCCTGCACCTCCAATGTGCGCGCCCACTCTGGGTCGCACACTCGCCGCTCCTTCTGAGCGGCTTTGAGGGGAGTTTTGACGGCGTCCCTTCTGGACGTCGTTACACTGGGGGGAAAAGGGTAGCTCGGCGCCCCCTCTGGGCGTCGCTTCAAAAGACGGCCGCCCCTTAAGGGTTCTCAGGTCGCAACGGGGGGAAGGGGAACACTGCGAAAGCAGTGTAACGGGGGTCTACGCCAGCCCCCGATCATCGTAAACCACTGCGGTCTCTGCAACGACCCCCACTCGCGGCGTTGTGGGGTACGCGGGTTCCGTGGTGGAGCGAGGGCTTGCCTTAACCGGCCGGCCGCGTGAAGGACACACTCTAAAACCCGAGAGAAAACTCGTAAAAACCTGTCAATACCCCCCGACCTTGACAGTACTTAGGGTTCCCTGTGTATGAGGCCACTGCGCAGGGCGACATTTAGTTGTTCTCATACTCGTGGGATAAGTTTAGCAATGTCCATAATTTTTTCTGACGTGTGGGAGGAGATGGCGGAGTCTGATTCCAGATCCGCCGTTTCGGTTGAAAGAGAGGTGGCTGGCGAGAGCCGTAAGAGGTCGCGGGCGCAAATTGAAGACATCGACACTGATGACTTCTCTGGCGCGGAGTCGGTGAGGTCGAGTGCCTCAAAACGAGGTACTTCTCGCCGTGGTCGAGGAGGGAGAGCGAAGCCGGTGTGTTCGCTTACGCCTTATCCGAATCCAGAAGATCTGGAGGATAACGGAGACGGCACGCGTATCGGCCTCAAAGAGGCGTATGCGGAACTGCGTAGGCAGGAGCTCGAGCAGATGGATGCTGATCTCGCTGCTGAGCTTGAAGCCGAAGAGAGGAGCACTGCGAAGTTCCGTAAGGAAATCCGCACTCGGGACGAGGAATCCGCTGCCGCTCTTGGCACGGACTTGCAAGGCCTCCGCAAGAAGACGAAGGAGCAGCTGGCACAGGATCGCCAAGCTCGAGCTCCTGAAAAGCCGGTCAAGCCAACGGCCAAGCAGGCTAGAGAGCGCAAGGTCCGTGACCATGAGGAGATCGCTCGAATTGAAAGAGAGGATGGGATCAAGATCGCCAATGCCGTGCGCAAGGTTATCCCGTGGTCGGCAGAGCGGGATGGTATGACCGCTGCCCAGGTGCACGAGCAGGGCATCTTGTGTGCGCGGGCCATTACCGAGGTTTCCAGAAAGTCTGGTAACCTAAAGGGTACGTTCCAGGGAGAGCTTAACAACGCTGCCAACAACCTGCAGCGGGCTCTGTCCAATCTCACCTCGCGGTGTATGTCGGACGAGACGGAGCGCTTGGAGTATCAAAACTCCAAGCTCGTCAAGGAGGTGCAGGATCTCAAGTCTGAGGTTGAGGCTCTGCGTAGGGAAGTAGCGCGAGTGAGGCGTTCCTCTCCTTGTGGAGAGGTCGCTCACCCCCTTCCCCCTCCGGACCTAACAATCATGACGACGGCTATTCAGGAGCTGCAACGCTCCTTTAGCAGCTCTATCGGGGCACTGAGCTCCCGTCTAGACGGGCTCGAGGTTAGGCTCTCTGAGCCGGCTCGGCCCTCAGAGGGAGGACGTCCCCCAGCGCCTAGGAGACGGGAGGAGTTCCCCCCTCTCCCTGCGCTAAGGCAAGAACCGCCGATCATGCGCGGATCGGCGATGAGGGCAGCCCGTGCAAACGCGGCCCCCGCTGCTGGTCCCTCCGACCCACCGCAGCAGACCACCAGCTCCGCCTCGGCTCCCCCTGTGGATGTCGAGATGTGGGAGACGGCCACTGGTCGGAAACGGAGAAAGAGGAGAAACCGTCTTGCGGGGACGGCTACGGCCACGACTGCCCCGGCCACAACAGGCCGCGCACCTGTGGCCAGTCGAAGAGCGCCCCCTGCGCCTGCTGCAGCCCCAAAAAGGGCTAAGAGGGGAAAAACTAGCCTTAAAAGGCCAAAGTCCACAGCCGTAGCTATCCAGCTGAGGCCCGAAGCTATCGCCAGCGGCGTAACCTATGCCCAGGTAATGGCTCGGGCCATAGACGCCTTCTCCCTGGAGAGCCTCGGAATCACGGAGGGGCTCCGTACCCGCACAGCCCAGAACGGTGCCAGGCTGCTAGAGATCCCTGGGGTCGATAGCGCTAATCTGGCAGACCGACTGGCTGAGCGGCTCCGTGAGGTCGTGGACGACGCGGCAACAGTCGTCCGGCCCGAGAAGTGCGCAGACTTGCGCATCTCGGACATGGACGACTACATCACGGCTGAAGACATAGCCTCGGCAGTGTCCAGCAAAGGAGGTTGTGCGCGCGAGCGCGTGAAGGTTGGGACCATCAGAGGCGGCCCTAATGGCTCCTGCTCCGTCCTTGTTCGCTGCCCGGTTGGGGCAGCAAAGGTGTTGAGCTCCGCCGGAAGATTGCTCCTGCGCTGGTCGTCGGTTCGGGTGTCAGTACTCGACCCACGTCCCATGCGCTGCTTTAAGTGCATGGGCTTGGGCCACGCTAGAGTGAGGTGCCCCTCGGATGCTGACTACGGCGGAACCTGCTTTCGCTGTGGGCAACCAGGGCACAAGGTGTCGACGTGCACCGCCAGAGAGCCGCGTTGCGCTGTGTGTGTTGCGAGAGGGCGGCCGCACGGCCACGTCATGGGGAGCCGGAAATGCAACCCCCCTTTAAAAAGGGCGCGGGCAGCCATACCCAGAGCGCGGAGTACTGCGCAGAGGGAGCCTGCAGTTCCAGAGCCTGATGAGGCGATGGAAGAGGCAGAGGCATTTGAGGAGGCACTGTCAGAGGCTGAAACCCTGACCTCTCACCACAGCGTGGTGTTTGACGTAACCGCGTCGACGTCGTCCGCGGCCCCAGCCCGACGAGGGCCGGTGAGTGAGGACATTTTGGATGTCCCGCTTTCGGAGAGGGTGACCAAGGCCAAATAGGGCCTTGCAACGTACACGTTGTGAGAGGGGGTGTAACAACCACCGACCATGGGGGTCGCGTGGATCAATATCTCCATAGGCGCCGCGTTGCCCTTAAAGTGTCGGTTGTGACGTAAGTCCCCAGTGTTTTTGGCAGGTAGGCCTGTGCGTTTTAATCGTTTCCCCTCCCTCTCTCTTATCGGCGTTTTTGCGCCGGGTAAGGGAGACGGACGGGCCAGGAGAGTCCTGTACCTCACGCCTATTGCCCCTTATTGGGGATGCGTGTTGTAATTTACATAAAGATTTTCACTGGGATAAAAAAAAAAAAAAAAAAAAAAAAAAAAAAAAAAAAAAAAAAAAGGTTAGGTTAGGTTAGGTTGGGGTGCGAGTCAGATGACCTCCACGTTGGTGCACCCTGGGCAACGGCTGGTTCCAACAGTCTCCCGCTCTGGCGTGTAGTAGACGCTTGGACCCAGCCGGCTGACATCTGACTAGGCGGGGTCCCTTCTGGACCTCGCAGCTCCCATATGTGGCTCACTCTGGGTCACATAACTCACTTTTCCATCAGAACTGTGAGAGGAGTTACTGACGGCGTCCCTTCTGGGCGTCGTACCACAAAAGACGGCCGCCTCTTAAAGGTTCTCAGGTCGCACGGGGGGGAAGGGGGCACCGGTGAGAGCGGTGCAACCGGGGTGTACGCCAACCCCGAAGCCGTTATCTGCCCTTTTGCGGCAACGACCCCACCGTTGGCGCCGTGGGTACGCTGCGATTGGGCAGACCGGAGGCCAAACGGCCGCGGGAAGGAAAACCCATCAAACCCCGGAGAACACCGGCTAAAAACCTACGGACACCGCCCGTCCTCCGTAGTATATAGGGCACCCTCGGCGTGTGGACGACGCGTGGGTGACTTTTTTGTCCAACGGGGAAGGGCAGCCCCTGAATTGCCATCGTTTGGAGGGGGATGACAACCCGCAAATTGTCAAAAACTAAATGGCAAGTCGCAATACAAATATTATACCCCAGGAGGGTACCCGCCGAAAGGCGGGAGAACCCCTCCCTGGGACCAGCGGATCGGGTACGCCCGGCACGCTGGTTTCAGGCATGCCCACCGTGTCTGGGGGGGGCAATGTAATGCGCAGAGAGGGGAGACGTGTGGAGGCTGCGGGGTGCTCGGATTCGGACACTGGCTCTGTGATCCTGAGACCCGAAGGCAGCAATCGGCGCAAGAGGCCGCGCGACGTTGAGATCGACTCCGATGACTTCTCGGGAGCCGAGTCGGTGATGTCGACGGCTTCAGTGCCGAAATTTTCGACGGCTCGACGTGGGAGAGCTCCCACTGTCGGAACGTCCATTGGACTTGGAGCGGCCAAAGCTGCTCTTACACGTGCGCAACTGCACGATTATGAGCAGCTGTTGGACCATGAGGAGCAGTTCTGTGAGGAGCTGGACGAGAGGTTGACCGCCGACCGCCGAAGCAGAGGCGTTGTCATCCCCGAGGGTATTGGGCGAGCGGGGCCGTCCAAAGGACGCCCGACACCTTGCCAGTATCCCTCGAAGGCTGACATGGCAGTTGCTAGGAGGGAAGCGGAAGAGGCCTGTCGCATCGAGGTGCCGCCCGTTGCTGGTCCGGACGACCTCATGACGGCCGAAGAGGTGCAGGAGATTGGCCTCAAGTGTGCTTTTGCGGTGCAGGAGGTGTCCCGGACATCCGGGAACCTCAAGGGCACCTACCAGAGCACCTTGAACCACGCCTCGATGACGTTCCGGAGGTGTCTGGCCAACCTCACGTCACGGTCCACAACGGACGAGTCGCGACGTGTCGAGGAGGCAAACTGCCGGCTGAGAGAGGAGGTGCACGCCCTGCGAAGAGAGGTCGCGTCTCTGAGGGCTATGGTTGACCAAGTTGGGCTGGAGTGTGGGCCCTCCCGTCGGGAGCAGCCCCATCGTCCTGCCACCAGGTCCCAAGACCAGGCCGTTCTGACGGCAATCGCGGAGCTGCGGCGCAACATGGAGGCAAATAACGCCACCGTTAGCGCTCGCCTTGACGGACTCGAGACGAGTCGAGATGCGCCTGTGCGTGCCCGTCCACCCCGTGCGGATGACCGCGGACACCGGGGGGGAGACTTCCCGGCGCTTCCCGCGCCCGATAGGGTTGTTGGACGGAGGCTGGCCACGCCATCTCGATCCTCGTCCGTCTTGCCTGAAGTGCGCCTCCCCACTCCCCGAGGGAGTACAGCCCCGACTCCATCGGATCCGCCCCAGCCCAGATGGGAAACGGCGGTCCGTGGAGGAAGGAAAAAGAGGGCGAGAGGTAATCTCTCCACTCGGGCGACAACCGGCCCGCAGACTGCTCCCATCCCGGCACCTGCGTCAATTCGCACAGCTGTGGCGCCTCGCTCAGCGCCACAAGCGGCAACTGGTGCAGCCTCAGGGAAGAGGAGACCGCGAAGGCGGAAATCAGTGAGGCTTAGGCAGCCCACCTCAGCAGCGGTGGTGGTAAAGCTGCGCCCGGAGGCCTTGGCGATGGGCGTCACATATGCTGACGCCATCAAAAAGGCCCAGCAGGCCATCTCCCTGCCAGACCTCGGTATCGAGGCGGTCAGGTCGAGGACGGCCGCCACCGGAGCGCGGCTATTTGAGGTCCCCGGATCGGAGAGCGGCGCGAAGGCCGATCTGCTCGCCCAAAGGCTGGAGCAGGTGTTGTCGGAGGTGGCCACGGTAGCCCGGCCTGAAAAGCACGCGGATATCCGCGTGTCAGGGCTGGGCACGTCTTCAACCACCGAAGACGTCGCCGCAGCACTTGCGGCGAGAGCTGGTTGCCCAATCGAGGCTTTGAGGGTGGGACGCATAAGAATGGGTCCCAATTTCGCCGGGAGCACCATCGTGCGCTGCCCCCTTCGTGCGGCAAAAGCGCTCATTGGTCAAGGCCGATTTCTCCTCGGGTGGAGCATGGCCCTGGCGGTCGCCCTCGAGCCCCGCCCAATGCGGTGTTACCGCTGCATGGGCGTGGGCCATACGCGGCAGAGGTGCCCCAGCGCGGTCGATCGCTCCGGACTCTGTTTCCGGTGCGGACTGCCTGGGCATCAAATGAGGGAGTGCTCTCGCGAGCCCAAGTGTGCAGTGTGCCTCGCGGCACAAAAGCCGCACCATCACCTGATGGGAGGTAGGGGTTGTAGTCCCCCTACCGTCAGGGGTCGCCCTGATCCCCCCGCAAAGGGGGTGGAGACTGCCCCGTCTGAGCCAGCTCCTGGAGAGCCGTTGGTGGATCCCCCACTAGACGTATCGGACATGGAGACGACGGAGGAGTCGTCCCGGACCGAGGGCCCTACAGCCGACCACCCTAATGCCTCTCCAATGAGAGGTACAGGGTCGGAAGGTTCTAGGGTGGTTGAGGAGGAGGACCCGGGTAAGGGCCTAAGCAGGCCTACAACTGGGTCCCCCCCTCCCGCGTGGACACGTCCACGCGCGCCAGACGGGCGGTTCGCGAAGGCGACCGCAGTGAAACCCACACCGAAGGCCGGCCCCACAGGGCCGCACTGACCTTGGGACTGTACGGGTCAGATGCGGGACGCCCAACGGCGTTGCCGGTGGGAGGCGCGGAACAATATCCCCGTGACAGCTCCCGCGCCAACCACGAAATCGGTGTGAGGTTTCCCCAGGGGTTTTAGTGGGTCGGCCGCGTTTAGGCCAACCCCACATATCCCGTAGGTCGTCCCAGCCTACGGGAACTTGGTTGCAAGTTTCCCCTGGGAAAAAAAAAAAAAAAAAAAAAAAAAAAAAAAGGTTAGGTTAGGTTAGGTTAGGTTAGGTTAGGTTAGGTTGGGGTGGGGTGCGAGTCAGATGACCTCCACGTTGGTGCACCCTGGGCAACGGCTGGTTCCAACAGTCTCCCGCTCTGGCGTGTAGTAGACGCTTGGACCCAGCCGGCTGACATCTGACTAGGCGCGCTGACTATGTCGCGAGGGATGGGCGAGAGGGGTTGTCCGATGGACACCCGTCACCTCGCCCCGCCTCTGTGGACTCCTTTGGGGAACTTGTTGGGCTGACCAGCGAGGCTGCTTTAGGGATGGAGATCCCATTCGTCGCGGAACCGTCGGACCCCTTGACGGCCGACGAAATACAGGAGGTGGGCATCAGATGCGCGCTGGCCGTGAAGAGGGTGGCCCAGACATCTGGGCACCTTAAAGGCACGTGCCAAGGCACGCTGAACAATGCCGTGGCTGTGATCCGCCGATGCCTGTCCAACCTGGCATCCAGGACTTTGGACGATGAGTCCAAGCGGATTGAGGCGCAAAACCTGCGCCTTCAGGAGATTGTGGAGAGTTTGAGGGCGGAGGTCGCCTCACTGAGGAGTGAGGTTGGCCGGAGCAGTGCGTCGCCGCGCTGGGCACAGAGCCCTCAAGTCGCCGCTTCCGAACCCGGACGAGAGGATCCTCTGCTGGCAGCAATTGCCAGCATGAGAGAGACGATGGAGGCGTCCACCATAGCACTTGGTGCACGGCTGGATCGCCTAGAGGCGAGATCGGTGGCACCGGAGAGTGTCTGCCCGCCCTCTGTGGTTGAGAGCAAGAGGTTTGGGGACTTCCCCCCTCTCCCTACTCCTGCAAGGGTGGCTGGGCGCAAGCGGGTGTCTGCCCCTCGCCATTCTGCTGTGTCGCTTATCAGCGACCAGACGTCGGCTCCTAGAGCCCCGCTTTCCCAAGCGGGCACTAGTAGAGCGCAGCCGCCGGTCCCACTCCCGTCTGAGACTTGGACGGATGTACCTCGTGGTGGGAGGAAACGGAAGGGCCGAAAGGCACTTCCCGTTGTGGCGAGTCCCTCCACTCGCCCAACAAAGACGGTTCCGCCTTCAGCTTCTGTGCCGAGTTGTGCAGCAGTGCCACCACCGGTTCACCCGGTGGCGCAAGCGGCACCGAAAAAGAGGAAGCGCAGGAGGGCCGGGTTGAGGCAGCCGAAGACTGCGGCTATCGTCGTCCAGCTGCGCCCTGAAGCGATCGCGATGGGGATGACGTATGCCCAGACCATCGCGAAAGCCAGGCAGGAAATCTCGCTTGCTGACCTCGGGATAGGGGAAGGCGTGAGATCGCGAACTGCCGCCACGGGAGCGCGGCTCATTGAGGTTCCGGGTGCCGGAAGCGGCCAAAAGGCCGACTTGCTCGCTAAACGGCTCGAGCAGGTGCTGTCTGAGGTGGCCACGGTTGTCCGGCCTGAAAAGTGCGCGGATCTCCGCGTATCAGGGCTAGACATCGCAATCGCCGCCTCCGACGTCGCTGCAGCCGTTGCTGCGAGAGCTGATTGCTCCGTTGAGAGTGTGAGGGTGGGCCAAATCCGAGCTGGCCCTGATAATGCAAGGTCCACCATTGTACGCTGCCCCATACGAGCGGCCAAAGCGTTGATGGTGACAGGCAAGCTGCTCCTGGGGTGGAGTACTGCCACAGTGGTTGCTCTTGAGCCCCGCCCAATGCGGTGTTTCCGCTGCATGGGCGTGGGCCATACGAGGCAGAGGTGCCCATCCGCCGCAGACCGCACCGGACTTTGCTTCCGGTGTGGTAAGCCAGGTCACCAGGCGAGGGTCTTCACACGCCAACCACGCTGTGCAGTTTGTGCCGATGCCAGCAGGCCATTCGGCCATTTGATGGGTGGCAGGGGATGTAGTCCCCCTGTCGTCAGGGCTCGTCCGGAGATGCCGGAGCCACGCCCTGATCCCGAGACTACCCCGAGGGAAGCCGCCCCGCCACTGGCGGAAGAGTCGGCCATGGAGACGGCAGAGGAGGCCTCAACGCCTCGTTCCGCAAGCCCTGCGCCCGACTCCCCCAATGCCTCTGCTTCCAGAGGTACCGGGGACGAAGGCATAAGGGAGGCAAGGGATCCGGGAACGAGTTCTGGAGCTTTAGCTCGGCTCAGACCCAGGTCCAAGAATGGGCGTTTTGTCGCCCAAAAACAAGAGGAAGGCCCCAAAGGGCCACGCTGATTGTGGGGCTCTATATCAGTCAGCGGTGGGACGCCCGATGGGGCGTGGCTGGTGGATGGCGCGGCCCATTATTACAACAGATACCGCGTCAGCCACGAACCAGCGTGTCTTGTTTCCCCTGGGGTTTTTAGTGGGTCGGCCGAACAGCATCTAGGACAACCCCACATACCCCCGCGGGTAGCCCCGACCCGCGGGATGATTCCGTAGGGAATTTTCCCCAGGCTAAAAAAAAAAAAAAAAAAAAAAAAAAAAGGTTAGGTTGGGGTGCGAGTCAGATGACCTCCACGTTGGTGCACCCTGGGCAACGGCTGGTTCCAACAGTCTCCCGCTCTGGCGTGTAGTAGACGCTTGGACCCAGCCGGCTGACATCTGACTAGGCGGGGTCCCTTCTGGACCTTGCAGCTCCCATACGTGACCCACTCTGGGTCGCATAACTCACTTGCTCCTTCTGAGCAGTGAGAGGAGTTCTGACGGCGTCCCTTCTGGGCGTCGTACCAAAAAGACGGCCGCCTCTTAAAGGTTCTCAGGTCGCACGGGGGGGAAAGGGGGCACCGGTGAGAGCGGTGCAACCGGGGTGTACGCCAACCCCGAAGTCGTTATCTGCCCTTTTGCGGCAACGACCCCACCGTTGGCGCCGTGGGTACGCTGCGATTGGGCAGACCGGAGGCCAAACGGCCAAGAGAAGGAAAACTCAATAACACCCCGGAGAACACCGGCTAAAAACCTGTCGGTACCTCCCGCCCCCGACAGTATATAGGGCGCCCTCGGCGTGTGGACGACGCGTGGGTGACTTTTTTGGTCCGGGGAAGGGCAGCCCCTAAAGTGCCATCGTGAGGGGGGGATCGCAACCCGCAAATTGCAAAATCAATATGAAAAGTCGCAGAACGAATAGAATACCCCAGGAGGGTACCCGCCGGGAGGCGGGAGAATCCCTCCCTGAGACCGTTTCGGTCTCAGGCTGCCCCACCGTTTCTGGGGGGGGCAACGTAATGCGCACGGAGGAGAGAGGAGTGGAGGCTGCGGGGGGCTCGGACTCGGACGGTAGTTCCGTATTCTTGAGACCCGTAGGCAGCAGGAGGAAGAGGTTGCGTAACGCGGACCTGGACTCCGATGACCTTTCGGGGGTTGAGTCCGTGGCGTCCGCAGCCTCGATTGCGAAGATCTCGTCGTCGAGACGTGGCAGAACGGCCACAATCGCGACGGGTTTTGCGACGGCCAAAACTGCCCTCGCCCGCACCCAAATGCGGGAGTATGAGGAGCAGTTGGATCGGGAGGAAGAACAGCTCGCAGAGCTGGACAAGCGGCTGTCTGCCGACCGTCGAGCCAGGGGCGTGGTATTACCAGCCGTGATTGAGCCAGCGGGGCTGTCCAAAGGACGCCCGACTCCTGGCCAATCCACGGTGGATTCCGCGGCATTTGACGAGATGGACTCGGAGATGGCCACTCGAGTCGACATCCCTTTCATCGCCAGCACGTCGGATCCTATGACGGCTGACGAGATCCACGAGGTAGGGCTGAAGTGCGCTTTTGCGGTGAAGGAGGTATCCCGGAAATCCGGGAACCTCAGAGGTACCTGCCAGCGCACACTCAACAATGCCTCAATGACCATCCGGAGGTGCCTCGCCAACCTGGCGTCACGGACCTCTACGGACGAGTCACGCCGCGTTGAGGAGGCGAATCGCCGACTCCGCGATGAGGTGCACGCCCTCAGACGTGAGGTGGCGTCCCTGAGGACCGCGGTTGACCAGGTGGGGACAGGGTTGAGCTGTCCCGGCCGGGAGCGTCCTGCCACAAAGGCCGGAGCGGATCAGGTCCTTTTAAAGGCCCTGACGGAAATGAGGCGTACGATGGAGGCATCTAATGCAGCCATCTACGCCCGTCTGGACGGACTCGAGATGGGTCGAGCGGCGCCTGTGCGTGCTCTCTCACTTCGTGGGAGGCCGGCCACGCCCGCGAGATCCTCGTCCGTCCTCGATGAGGAGTGCCTCTCCCTCCCTCAGGTGGAGGTGAGACAGGTCCCGCCCCCATTGGGTCCTCCTCCCGTGTCCGAATGGACGACGGTGACCCGTGGGACACGGAAGAAGAGGGGCAAAGGGAGAGTCCCTAACGCGGCGACCCCCTCCAGTCGCCCACTGACTGCCACCGCCCAGGCTTTAGCGCAGGCCCGCCCTGCTGTGCCGCCAGTCCGCTCAGCGCCACATGTGGCGGCCAGCGAAGCGCCTGGACGCAAGAAGCGCAAGCGCCAGCGAGGGAAGAAGGTTCGGCTCAGGCCACCTACAACAGCGGCTGTAGTGCTGAAGCTGCGCCCGGAAGCTCTCGAGATTGGTGTCACATATGCTGACGCCATCAAGAGAGCTAGGCAGGCCATCTCCCTACCCGACCTCGGTATCGAGGGGGTGAGGTCGAGGACGGCTGCCACTGGGGCGCGGCTCATTGAAGTCTCAGGCTCGGAGAGCGGTGCGAAGGCCGACCAACTCGCCAAAAGGCTGGAGCTGGTGCTGTCGGACGTGGCCACTATTGTCCGACCCGAAAAATACGCGGAAATCCGCGTATCAGGGTTGGACAACTCTTTGTCCACGGACGACGTCGCTGTTGATTTGGCAGCGAGGGCTGGTTGCTCAGTGGAGGAAGTGAGGGTGGGACGCATCCGTGCGGGCCCAAATCGTGAGGGAAGCACTATAGTGCGCTGCCCCATGCGCGTGGCAAAGGCGCTGGTAGTGGCTGGCAGGTTCGTCCTAGGATGGGGCCTTGCTCAGGTGGTAGCCTTGGAGCCCCGCCCAATGCGGTGTTACCGCTGCATGGGCGTGGGCCACACTAGAGAGAGGTGCCCTAGTGCCGTTGACCGCACCGGACTTTGCTTCCGGTGTGGTCTGCCTGGTCACCAAGCGAGGGGCTGCTCGAAAGAGCCAAGGTGTGCGGTATGCGCTACGGCGAAGAAGCCGCACGCCCACATTATGGGAGGCCGGGGTTGCAGTCCCCCCGCCGTCAGGGCCCGCCCTGTTCCCCTCGAGCAAACGGGGACGACTGCCAGGAGGATGCCGGCTGAAGTGGAGCCCTCAGTGGAGCTGCCACTAGACCGCACGGAGGTGATGGAGACGGTGGAGGAGCCACCATCGTCTCCTAAGGTCCCCACGACCGACCACCCCAATGTCTCTCGAGAGAGAGATACAGGGTCGGAAGGCGTTGTGGTGGTAGAGTCGGAGGCCCCGGGCGAAGGCCCGAGCGTGTCCACCACTCCCGCGTGGGAAAGACCACGCGCACCAGATGGGCGGTTTGCAAAAGCCGCAGTGAAACCCACACCGAAGACCGGCCCCCCCACGTCTGGGGGGCCTCGCTGACCTGGGGCACATAGGTCAGCTGAGGGACGCTTACAGCGTAGCCGGTGGAAGGCGCGGAACAATATCCCCGTGACAGCTACCGCGCCTACCACATTATCGGTGTGAGGTTTCCCCAGGGGTTTTAGTGGGTCGGCCGCGTTTTTAGGCCAACCCCACATATCCCGTAGGTCGCCCCAGTCTACGGGAACTTGATAGCAAGTTTCCCCTGGGAAAAAAAAAAAAAAAAAAAAAAGGTTAGGTTAGGTTAGGTTAGGTTAGGTTAGGTTGGGGTGGGGTGCAAGTTAGATGACCTCCCCGTGGTGCATCCTGGGCAACGGGTAGTTCCAACAGTCTCCGCCTGGCTCGTTGTAGACGTTGGACCTGTCCGGCTAACATCTAACATAGGCGGGGTCCCTTCTGGGCCTTGCAACTCCCATACGTGGCCCACTCTGGGTCACATAACTCACTCGCTCCTTCTGAGCAGTGAGAGGAGATTGGACGGCGCCCCTTCTGGTCGTCGTTTTTGAAAGACGGTCGCCCCTTAAGGGTTATTAGACCGCACCGGGCGTATCTGTGCGCAAAGACTGGTGGGGAATTGCAACCCGCAAATTGCTGGACAACACTCATGGAAAGCAGACCTACAAAATTATTACCCCAGGAGGGTACTCGCAAGGCGGGAGAACCCCTCCTCGGGACCGCCAAGCCGGGCGCTAAAGCGTCCGACCTGTCGGCCCCGAGCAAGCCTCTCGTGTCTGGGGGAGGCATAGACCTGCATGACGGAGTGTTAGGAGAAGACGAGTGGTACTACTCGTCAGACGAGGCAGTAGAAATGCACGACCTGGAGAGTGAGAGCCGAAAGCGGGCTCACCCAGTCGTAGAATATGACTCAGGCGACGATGAGTTTTTGGCCGAGAATGAGTACCCGGCAGCGGCTTTGTTGGGGGCTCCCTCAACAAGCCGGGGTCGTGGCGCTTACCTTGGCACTTCCGTCGGCCTGCGTGCCGCTCAACAAGAGCTGAGTCGGCTAGAGGAAGAGGACAGGAGCCTCGCTGGTGAGCGAGAGAAGTCGAAGAAGGAAGCCTTAGCAGAGAAAAGGAAGAGTGCCCCAAAAAAGGGTCCTGCTAAGAGTCGTTTGCAGTCCAGGGACAACACCATCAGTGTCCCCACTGCAGCAGAGGTTGAGCTAGCCACCCAAATTATCATCCCTTGGGAGGCGGAGCCGGGTGGACCATCAGCACAGGATGTCCACGAAGTAGGGATTCTGTGTGCTAGAGCCGTTAAGGAGGTGTCTAGGAAGTCGGGCAACATCAAGTCGACGCTCCAAAAGACGCTCAATAACGCCGCCAGCACCATGACTCGGGTCATGTCCAACCTGTCGTCTAGGACGCTCAGCGTTGAGACCAAAGACCTCAGAGAGGACAACAAGAGACTGCGGTTAGAACTGCAGTCGCTTAGAGCGGAGGTTGATCTCCTACGAAAGGAAGTAGGCAAGGGGAAGAAATCCCCTTCCCGTAGTGAGGTCCCTTCCAATACCGGACCAGACCAAAATGCCTCTGGCATATTTGGCGTGATTCAGCGCTCCTTGAACGCTTCCATCGGGGAATTGAGTTCTCGCCTCGATGGAATCGAGTCAAGGCTGCCTGGATCCGAGAGGACCCGACCGCTTTTAGCGGCCGATCGCAGGCGATCGGTGGAATATCCACCTCTCCCTGCCCCGATTGTGACCAATCCGTCGGTTAGTCGACCACCGGCGAAGAAAACCTCCCGTCTCTCTGCGACAACAACACCAGTCGCCCGTCGTGCTGCTATGCCGACGGTTTGCCCAGCAGTGGCTGCCCCTGCGCCTTCTTCGGAAGCGCCGCAGGCGGTAACTCGTGGCAAAAAAGGGAGGCGACGAGGTAAGAGGAAGCGTAAACCGCTTGCTGAGGGGGCAACACCATCTCGCCCTCAAGCGGCTTCAGGCCGCCATGTGCAAGGACGGACACGCGGCAAGACAGTGCGCGTAAATACGCCCAGGTCCGCAGCGATTATCATCACGCTGCGACCTGAGGCCATTGAAGGAGGCGTTACTTACGCCCAGACGCTACAGAAGGCGATAAGGAGCGTCCCACTCGCCGATCTTGGCATCACTGCTGGGGTCAGGACGAAGATGACGGCAACGGGAGCCAGACTTGTCGAGGTTTACGGGCAGCAGAACCGTGACAAGGCTGATCTACTGGCTGGTCGTCTCAAAGAGGTCATCTCCGATGTGGCCACTGTCGTCCGGACCGAGAAATGCGTGAGCCTGCGCATCTCGGATCTGGACGAGTCCGTCACAAAGGAATCCCTCTTGGAGGCGATTGCGACGAAGGGAGGATGTTCCCGGGAGTTCATCCGAGTGGGGAACATTCGTATGGGCCCCAACAAAACTGGCGCGACAATTGCAAGCTGCCCAACAAAGGCAGCGAAAGCTATTGTTGCTGCGGGTAGGTTACTCCTCAGTTGGAGTGCCGCCCAAGTGACTGTCCTAGAGCCCCGCCCTATGCGGTGCTTTAGATGCATGGGAGTAGGACACACGCGCCCGAGGTGCCCCTCGGACGTCGATCGCACCGGAAATTGTTTCCGGTGTGGTCAATTAGGTCACCGAGCAGCGACATGCTCGAAGAAGGAGTCGCACTGCGCTGTCTGCGCAGCGGCTGGTGTACCACACAAGCATGTGATGGGCGGCCGGGGTTGTAGCCCCCCGGCCACCAGAGGCATAACATCTGCATCTGGCCCCGAGGCTATTGAGAGGGAGCTCGGCAACGAGCGGATGGAAACAGTCGAGGAGGTGGCGAGCGTTGAGACGCCAGCGCCCCCCCCGACGCCACAGAGCGCGGTTAGTAAAACCGCCTCAGTGACGCAGAACGCAGTGTCCAAGCCCAAGCTCGCACCGGAACGCATTCCGATTGTGGTGCTTGAGCGTGAGCGTTGTTTGCGCGAACGCGCATCCTCTCTTCGGAGAAGCGTGCGGCGTAGCGAAGCAGAGGAAGAGAGAGAGCGTGAGGCGCTCCGTGAAGAAGAGGAGACAGGGCGTCGACCTTCCTTTACAAGGTCGGCGGATGGCAAATTTGCCAGCAAGAAGGGAGCCCCTTAAGGGCGGCTACACCTAAGTCGAGTGCCGTTTCGCACATCTGAGGGCCAAGCGAGTAGTAGCCAAATGGCAGGTATCGCAAGGCCCTAGAACAGATCCGACTGTGTACGCTGTGTTTTTGCTCGGGTATGTCTGGTGGACCCTCTCTCTCACCCGTCGCATTAGCGTAGGGAAAGGGAGACGGAAAGCTAGAAGAGTCCCAGACGATTTGAAGTTCACTTTGGGCTGATAATGTACGATAAAGGTTTTCACAGCGAGAAAAAAAAAAAAAAAAAAAAAGGTTAGGTTGGGGTTCCTGGGCAACGGGTAGTTCCAACAGTCTCCGCCTGGCTCGTTGTAGACGTTGGACCTGTCCGGCTAACATCTAACATAGGCGGGGCCCCTTCTGGACCTTGCAACTCCCATACGTGGCCCATTCTGGGTCGCATAACTCACTTGCTCCTTCTGAGCAGTGAGAGGAGTTTTGAGCGGCGCCCCCTCTGGACGTCGCTTTACAAAGACGGTCGCCCCTTAAGGGTCTTTAGACCGCACCGGGCGTATCTGTGCGCAAAGACTGGTGGGGTATTGCAACCCGCAAATTGCTGGAAAACATTCATGACAAGCAGACCTACAAAATTATTACCCCAGGAGGGTACCCGCAAGGCGGGAGAACCCCTCCTCGGGACCGGCAAGCCGGGCGCTAAAGCGTCCGACCTGTCGGCCCCGGGCAAGCCTCTCGTGTCTGGGGGAGGCATAGACCTGCATGGCGGAGTGTTAAGAGAAGACGAGTGTTACTACTCGTCAGACGAGGCGGTAGAGATGCACGATCTGGAGAGTGAGAGCCGGAAGCGGGCTCACCCAGTCGTGGAATATGACTCAGGCGACGATGAGTTTTTGGCCGAGAATGAGTACCAGGCAGCGGCTTTGTTGGGAGTTCCCTCAACAAGCCGGGGTCGTGGCGCTTACCTTGGCACTTCCGTTGGCCTGCGTGCCGCTCAACAAGAGCTGAGTCGGCTAGAGGAAGAGGACAGGAGCCTCGCTGGTGAGCGAGAGAAGTCGAAGAAGGAAGCCTTAGCGGAGAAAAGGAAAAGTGCCCCAAAAAAGGGTCCTGCTAAGAGTCGTTTGCAGTCCAGGGACAACACCATCAGTGTCCCCACTGCAGCAGAGGTTGAGCTAGCCACCCAAATTATCATCCCTTGGGAGGCGGAGCCGGGTGGACCATCAGCACAGGATGTCCACGAAGTAGGGATTCTGTGTGCTAGAGCCGTTAAGGAGGTGTCTAGGAAGTCGGGCAATATCAAGTCGACGCTCCAAAAGACGCTCAATAACGCCGCCAGCACCATGACTCGGGTTATGTCCAACCTGTCGTCTAGGACGGTCAGCGTTGAGACCAAAGACCTCAGAGAGGACAACAAGAGACTGCGGTTAGAACTGCAGTCGCTTAGAGCGGAGGTTGATCTCCTACGAAAGGAAGTAGGCAAGGGGAAGAAATCCCCTTCCCGTAGTGAGGTCCCTTCCAATACCGGACCAGACCAAAATGCCTCTGGCATATTTGGCGTGATTCAGCGCTCCTTGAACGCTTCCATCGGGGAATTGAGTTCTCGCCTCGATGGAATCGAGTCAAGGCTGCCTGGATCTGAGAGGATTCGACCGCTTTTAGCAGCCGATCGCAGGCGATCGGTGGAATATCCACCTCTCCCTGCCCCGATTGTGACCAATCCGTCGGTTAGTCGACCACCGGCGAAGAAAACCTCTCGTCTCTCTGCGACAACAACACCAGTCGCCCGTCGTGCTGCTATGCCGACGGTTTGCCCAGCAGTGGCTGCCCCTGCGCCTCCTCCGGAGGCGCCGCAGGCGGTAACTCGTGGCAAAAAAGGGAGACGACGAGGTAAGAGGAGGCGTAAACCGCTTGCTGAGGGGGCAACACCATCTCGCCCCCAAGCGGCTTCAGGCCGCCATGTGCAAGGACGGACACGCGGCAAGACAGTGCGCGTAAATACGCCCAGGTCCGCAGCGATTATCATCACGCTGCGACCTGAGGCCATTGGAGGAGGTGTTACTTACGCCCAGACGCTACAGAAGGCGATAAGGAGCGTCCCACTCGCCGACCTTGGCATTACTGCTGGGGTCAGGACGAAGATGACGGCAACGGGAGCCAGACTTGTCGAGGTTTACGGGCAGCAGAACCGTGACAAGGCTGATCTACTTGCTGGTCGTCTCAAGGAGGTCATCTCCGATGTGGCCACTGTCGTCCGGACCGAGAAATGCGTGAGCCTGCGCATCTCGGATCTGGACGAGTCCGTCACAAAGGAATCCCTCTTGGAGGCGATTGCGACGAAAGGAGGATGTTCCCGGGAGTTCATCCGAGTGGGGAACATTCGTATGGGCCCCAACAAAACTGGCGCGACAATTGTAAGCTGCCCAACAAAGGCAGCGAAAGCTATTGTTGCTGCGGGTAGGTTACTCCTCAGTTGGAGTGCCGCCCAAGTGACTGTCCTAGAGCCCCGCCCTATGCGGTGCTTTAGATGCATGGGAGTAGGACACACGCGCCCGAGGTGCCCCTCGGACGTCGATCGCACCGGAAATTGTTTCCGGTGTGGTCAGTTAGGTCATCGAGCAGTGACATGCTCGAAGAAGGAGTCGCACTGCGCTGTCTGCGCAGCGGCAGGTGTACCACACAAGCATGTGATGGGCGGCCGGGGTTGTAGCCCCCCGGCCACCAGAGGCATAACATCTGCCTCTGGCCCCGAGACTATTGAGAGGGAGCTCGGCAACGAGCGGATGGAAACAGTCGAGGAGGCGGCGAGCGTTGAGACGCCAGCGCCCCCCCCGACGCCACAGAGCGCGGTTAGTAAAACCGCCTCAGTGACGCAGGATGCAGTGTCCAAGCCCAAGCTCGCACCGGAACGCATTCCGATTGTGGTGCTTGAGCGTGAGCGTTGTTTGCGCGAACGCGCAGCATCTCTTCGGAGAAACATGCCGCGTAGCGAAGCAAAAGAGGAGAGAGAGCGTGAGGCGCTCCGTGAAGAAGAGGAGACAGGGCGTCGACCTTCCTTTACAAGGTCGGCGGATGGCAAGTTTGCCAGCAAGAAGGGAGCCCCTTAAGGGCGGCTACACCTAAGTCGAGTGCCGTTTCGCACGTCTGAGGGCCAAGCGAGTAGTAGCCAAATGGCAGGTATCGCAAGGCCCTAGAACAGATCCGACTGTGTACGCTGTGTTTTTGCTCGGGTATGTCTGGTGGACCCTCTCTCTCACCCGGCGCATTAGCGTAGGGAAAGGGAGACGGAAAGCTAGAAGAGTCCCAGACGATTTGAAGTTCACTTTGGGCTGATAATGTACGATAAAGGTTTTCACAGCGAGAAAAAAAAAAAAAAAAAAAAAAAAGGTTAGGTTGGGGTGCGAGTCAGATACCTCCACGTGGTGCATCCTGGGCAACGAGTGGTTCCAACGGCCTCCGTTGGAGAAAGTTGGACCCAGTCGGCTAACATCTGGCAAGGCAGGAGCCCCCTTTGGGGGCCCTGCCTCTCCTATGTGCGTGCCTACTCTGGGCCGCTCAACTCGCTGCACCTTCTGAGCAGCTTTGAGAGGAGTCTCGGCGGCGCTCCTTCTGAGCGCCGTCTTTGTGGGTTTTTGTTGTAGGACACGACTTCGGGTATCGAACGTCGAGCGTCGAGTGTCGAGCATCGAGTGCCGAGTGTCGAGGGTTGGGAAGTGTATGTGAGGGTCGGAGTCCGAGTCGGGTCAGATTCGTGGTCGGAGTCGGAAGCTGAGTCGGGGTCCGGGTCACCAAAGAAGGGCAGGCGGGCTTCGCGATTTGTTGTGTCTTTTCGTCTACCAGCGAAAGCAGCGACAGAGAGCGGAGAAGGGGGCCGGCGGCGGTCGCCTGGCCCCCAAGGGAGGCGCTCTGCTCTTGAGGGAGCACGAGAGGAGGCGTTCCGCCTATAGTTTGGGGGTCTGGGCAAGGGGTCTCGGCTGCGCGAATGCGTGGTCTGGAGGCCTTGCGTCCCGTCCTCCGGGCATGGGCGGAGCGGCGCCATGGGTCGCTCGCGTACCATCTGATGCGGATACTGTCTGGACATGGTTTGTTCGGACGCTGTTTGCACCGGATCGGGAGAGGGCTGACCCCGCGGTGCCACCGTTGCGGGGCGGCGGGGGACGCGGCACTGCGCGCCCTAGTGGTGTGCTCTGCGTTCGATGTCCTGCGCTCCGCATTGGTCGCTGTGATTGGCGCGGACCTCTCTCTGCCGACCGTGGTTCTGTCCATGCTCGGTGGCGAGGGGTCCTGGGGAGGTGGTCAGCGGAGGGCGCGGAGCGGGCCGGGGGGCATGGCCCTCTGGCAGATCCGTGCCGCCGCAGACGCCTCCTGTGGGGAACCAGCGCGGTCCGAGCTCTAGGGGGGGCTTTGACCGTGCATTGCACGGGTCCCCACTGAGGGCCGACGCTCCGTATGTCCCGGCGCGTCGGCGACCCGTCTGTAAGGACGGGTCAGGTGTGTCCGCCCATCGTTTTCGAGGGTGGTCACCCGCCCCCCACCAGGGGCGGGAGAGGGGCTCGCCCATTTGGGCGAGCAAACCGACGGGGTTGTGGAAGTGTCCGAAAGGGTTCCCATGACCTCGTCAGGCTCCGGCATTCCGGCGTTCGATGCGTCTTCCTCAGATGAGGACGACGCGATGATCGCTGGTTTGCTGGTTCCAAGGTGACGAGAGGACATCGGAGTGGTTTTACCGAGTCGGCCTATACTCGCTTTCTCTAGGGCTTCGGCCCTGGAACAGAGTCTTAGCAAGAGCCTCGTACAGCCAGCGGGACAGCGGGACCCCTTTTGCCCGCTGATGCGTCTGTTAGCAGATTTCCACTCCGTCAAAAAAAAAAAAAAAAAAAAAAAAAAAAAGGTTAGGTTAGGTTAGGTTAGGTTAGGTTGGGGTGGGGTGTGTGTTGGGTGACCTCCTCGTGGTACACCCTGGGCAACGGGCAGCCTCAACATCCTCCTCCTCGAGAGGAGTTTGCTGTGAGACTGACCGGCTAACAACCCGACACAGGCGGGAGCCCCTTCTGGGCCCTGCACCTCCAACGTGCGTGCCCACTTTGGGCCGCGCGCTCGCTGCTCCTTCTGAGCGGCTTTGAGAGGAGTTTTGGCGGCGCCCCTTCTGGGCGTTGTAACATGGGGGGGAATAGGGTAGGTCGGCGCCCCTTCTGGGCGCCTTTCAAGCGCTTCTGTGCGCAAGAGGTGGTACGAGGGCTTCATGCCAGCCTTCGTCTATGCTTTGAAGTGTCGCGGGTTCTGTCCCGTCCGCTACAACGACCCCAGCCCTGGCATAAGCTGGGTACGTGGTGGTCTGGGTTCAGTCCCGCAACCCATCTGGGTGTCGACAAGGAAAAGTCGTTAAAACCCCGCGGATACCTCCCGCCCTCCGTGGGTATATAGGGCACCCTTGGCGAGTGGGCGTCGCATGGGTGATTGTCACTGCCTACTAAGGGACCGGCAGCCCTTAAATTGCCAGGGGGATGACAACCCCAAAATTGTTTGGGTGACACCCCATGTAGGTCATATAATGAGTGCGTTGTCTAAAAAAGTATTACCCCAGGAGGGTACCCGCCGGGAGGCGGGAGAATCCCTCCCTGAGACCAGGTCGACGGCTAAGGCTGAAGATCAGGTTTCAGGCTGCCCCACCGTTTCTGGGGGGGGCAAGAACACGCCTTCGTTAGCGAAGAGGAAGAGGGTGGATAGAGAGGTGAAGGGCGTTGAAGAACGTCAGGAAGAGAGAGACGAGGGAGCGAGGAAGGGGGTAGATGTGCAGGAGATGGAGGTTGGCTGTGGCTCGGGAGATGAAAGGAGTTCGGTGAGGGATTTGGATGAGGCTTCTTATCCTGTCCCGGACGACTGGATGTCTTGGGAGCCGGTCACGGTGAAGACTTTGATGGATGCAAAGTATTCCATAAGTGAGTGGGAGAGAGAGGAGGTTATGGTTATGCGTTATATGAGCAAGGCCCTTGGTATGCCTCTCCAAGAGGTGCGGTCGAGACTGCGGGACAACCATAAGTTGCCAGACTCGGATTTGGAATGTGTTCAGGAATTGGCGGATAGACAGATGATGAAGTTGTTGCACCCGGAAGCGGATGATGCAATGCCGGACCGGATCGTTTATATCGGGAGAAGGCTGATCAAGTCGTTGGAGCACCACATCTCTGGGTTGCCTGCCGAGCATGCAGTCGTTAAAAAAACCATGTCCACTGCAATGGACTATCTTAGGGACATGCTTGTGTGCATGGACTATAGGAGTCTCAGTGCGTGGAAGGGGATCCTGAGGGGGCTAAATGCCGAGAAAGAGGAAACGAAGCTCCTTACTGAGGCTAATGAGGTCCTCAACAATCGAGTCTTGGAGCTGAAGGACAGACTGAGACTCCTTAAACAGGAAGTCTTAGAGGCCGAAGAGGCTGTTGTTGTGAAGGAGAAGCGCCTTGCAGAGGCAAAGGTCGCGCCTCCTCCCCCGGTCACTGAATTAAACGAGGGTGTCATGCATGCGCTGGCGGCCATGCAACGGGCTCTGGATGCTTCCATCGGAGGTGTTAAAGAGCGGCTGGATGGGCTGGAGGCTAAGCTCTCGATGCCCCAACGTACGGAGTACAGCTCGGTGGCTGCGCGCAGGGGTGCGGAGGAGTTTCCCGCCCTCTCCGCAAACACTGGGCCCCTGAGAGGAAGGATGCAGCCGAGAGTCCAACCTGATCCGGCTCTTCTGGCCCCTGCTGAGGAGCGTGTCGCCAACGCCCGCAGCCGGAGGAGGAGGAGGGCTAGGGGCCCTGTTCAGACGGTCATTGGGGCACCGACGATGCCCATTGCAAAGCCGACGCCACCGGGTGTGCCAAGGCAGAAGGTTACCCTGAGGCAGCCCAGATCGGCGGCGATTATCCTCCAGCTTAGGCCGGAGGCGGTTGCCCGAGGGGTGTCGTACGCGGACACCATCGCCAGAGCCAGGGAGGCCATTCGTTTGGAGGAGCTCGGTATCCCTGGCGTTAAGATTAAGACGGCCCAATCCGGGGCCAAGCTGATCGAAGTGCCAGGTGCCGACAGCGGAGAGGCCGCCGACAAGCTGGCGCAAAGAATTGAGGGCGTTGTGTCGGACGTGGCAATGGTTGTCCGTCCGGAGAAGCGGGCGGATATCCGCCTCTTCGACTTCGACAATTATGTCACGTCGGAGATGGTGGTCGCCGCTGTGTCGGCACAGGGAGGTTGCCTCGAGGGCAAAGTTGGGGTTGGTAGCTTTCGGCCGGGCCCCGATGGATCTGCATCAGTGCGGGTGCAGTGTCCTATGAGGGCGGCGAGGAAACTCGTAGGGATGGATAGGCTGCAGCTTGGTTGGAGCCTGGCCAGGGTTGAGGCCATCGGACCTAGACCCATGCGCTGCTTTAGGTGCATGGGCTTGGGCCATACGCGGCCAATGTGCCTCTCGTCAGCGGACAGGACGGGATGCTGCTTCCGCTGTGGCATGTTGGGCCACCAGGTGGGAGCTTGCACCAAGCCGCCGCACTGCTTGGTGTGTGCCGAAGCGGCATTGCCCCATGGGCACATTATGGGTAGCAAGGAGTGTCGTCCTCCTGTAATAAAGATGAGGGACCCGGAAGAGCAGAAGAGGAGGCCTGCTAAAGCGGCACCGGAGAGAATGGCAGCTGAGGAGTTGCCACTGAGAGTTGAGACTCCTATAGCCTCACTCCCGATTCCTCCCGTCTCGCTTCCCCTTGGCTCTGAAACCCCCCCAAACACCTCTTCTTCTGGAAAGGGTGCCGGGAGGGTCCCGGGCGTGAGGGAGGTTGAGGAGGTGAGAGAGCGGGAAAGTCTGAGGGAGGACGAGGGGGAGACTGAGCGCCACGAGGTAGCTGCGCTCTCTCCTACTCTGCCCCGAAGAGTAAGACATCCTCGCAAATGCAAGGAGAATGTGTAGAGAGCGGCGTCGCGGTTTGGGCACAGCCTTAGTCGCCAACGATACAGCTCTCCACGGAGCCAAATGCGAATAGCGGAGGAGAAAGAAAAAAGACGCCCCACCAGCCACACACCACTCATCTGGCAGTGACAGGTAGGGCGTTTTTGACAGTGGTGCACTCTGTGCCAATAGTCGTAA